>CAEFZX010006651.1:0-79471 GCA_903066825.1 Alfaro cultratus
GAATAACACAGGCCTAGAGCGCCCTCTTGCGGTTTAGTGTGAAAATAACATGTGATATGATATAATAATGTGTAAATTTTACACACATAAGTCGCTCCGGAATATAAGTCGCACCCCCGGCCAAACTATGAAAAAAACTGTGACTTATAGTCCGGAAAATACGGTACAAGGATTTCTTGTGACAGATGTCTCAGTAAAATTTATTGCTCGCCCTAAATTGACCAGCATGTACTCATACTTAATGCACTGCAATCAGATAAAAATTTAAATTAGTCTGCTGCATTACTTAGCATAAGTCAAACTTTGTCTAGAGTCTGTGCTGCAAACCATTTTTTAACAAAATCAATGTAATCTAGTTGCGTCATCCATTGTATACAAGATACACACTGAGTAATTGGGGCTCTTAAAAAGAAAAAGACCTTGTCTAAGTTAAATTTGAGTCCACAATAAAGTCTCAAATGGAGAGAAAGAATTTGTAATGTCACAAAGAACAGTCAGATAAAAAAAAAAAAAAAGAAAGAAAGAACAGCCACTTCCCTAAACTTGTCCATATCTACTATTATTAAAAAATGGGTTAAAAAGGTTAAAATAATTTGAGACAAACAAGGATGAAAACCAGTTTCTTTGTAAGGAAGTATGGAAAACTGCAGAAAAGTGGCACCTTAGAGTCAACAAATCTCCATAAAAGTTTAATTTAAAGCTTCTGCAAACATCTTTACCAGGAGTGCCAACTGTTTTGTGAATCTCAAGCCAGACTGCCATTTATGTAAAATAAGACAGCCAAATTAAACTAATTTAACTGTGTTTCTCTTAATTATAGCTAAAAAATTTTTGCAAACTCCAACATTTTTAATTTATTTCTCATCAGCAAAGAGAACTGCTGTTGCGTTTAAGAAATAAATTACAGCACTAAGACAAAATTACACTGAAGGATTGTTCTGGATGGAGTTTTAAGTCTTTATTGCACATTTGTAGACAGTACTAAGCACAGCAAAACAATTCAGGAGCGCATGATCAGGATACATTAAAGAACACTTCAAAACATAACCTGGTAAAAAAAATTTAAATTCCCAGATGGCACTCTACTAAAATATAAACAGTGAGTAAAATTGAACCTCCCCAAAAGTCACAGGAACGTCTGTCTGCCTTAAAACTATGTGGCCACATTGCCAAGACTGCAGGAATAAACACCTTTCTCCCAACAAGGAGACCTTTAGTAATCCCCGCTGTAAATAGTTTAGCACAAGGAATTAAGTCATGCAATCTCTTTCCAGCCTGACAGGGCTGCGGGTTTGAAAAGTCAAGGTGGTGATTGTAGAGGAATGCACAGACAACCCGACAAACGTGACCGGTTAAGCCCTGCGTGGCTACATGCATCTGGTCTGGTTGAGTTCAAGCAACTAAAAACTAGGAGGTGAGGCAGAAAAATCTCCGTAACGGTTCAGCAATGTTTATCCAAGTGTGTGAAACGAGATCGACAGGTTTGCTGCTGCAGCACTAGGGCAGTGCTAATGTAAGACATATGGTTAATTAGATGGACATTTGCTGATAATTGTAATCGCCAGTTAATGAAGTTGAAAATAGCCAACAGCTGGAGTGTAGAAATTTAACACATTTTGTCCTTCACATACATACTATAAAATGGTAAACAATCACAGCTGCACATTCTCTACTTAACAAGATATACCCTCATCAACAACACAATGCAACCAAGAGATAAAAGTATTAAAACTGGGAGTTCAAAATGACCCATTTATAGGGGTTTGATTCATGATACAACGGGATCCTTAAACTGTCATGTGTAAATAGAAGGAGGATACCTCAGGATTAGGCAATCTTAAACACACATAATTCACAGGAAAATATATAGAAGCTTTCCATATCTCTTAAGAAACCCAAGAATAAATACCAAGATAAAACACAATAATAAAAATCTGGACAAAAAATGAAAACATCAGCTAAAACATACATATAGAGAAGCCCTCCACCAGTTTTGTGTCAATGGTCAGTGCTATGACTTAAAAAAAAAACAAAAAAAAAAAAACTGGAGCAAGATTTTCCAGACTAAATACATAAAAGGTGAGCCAAGTCTAAATGTGTCAAACAACGTTGAAATTGTTTGCTTTAAAGTCCGATCTTTTTCTAAAAATAAAACTGATAAAATGAATAGTTTTATCTTGGCTTGATTTTGTCTGAAATATGACATACTATAAAAATAAAAAGCCTCATAATCCCCCCCCCCCATTTTAGGGGAAATGGACGGGTCAGTGTAGTATGACTGGAGTTATTACATGGATTTATGACGGTGAAACAAAACAAAACAAAAAATAGCTGCTGATCATTAAACCCTCTTGGCGAGTGTAAATAATATTCCTATAGTTTTTGCATAGAAAATGCACAAAAGTTTGGAATAAGTACATTTTAAAAAAGCATTTTTCAAGCCGCATTTTCTGCATAGCTCAACAGATCTGTATTTTGGGCAATTCCCAACCTTTTTAGCTTAGATTTTGTTCAGAATTTAATCTCAATTCTGGTTAAAACCAATCTCACTGTCTGTCTAACCCCTTTGGTTAATGTTTGAGTTGGGAATTACTCATCTGGTCTGCTCATTCAGGCAAAGCAGTAGTCAATGTGGGCCAGGAGTTCTCTGTGGCGACTGGTTGGATAAGGAGCCTGACACTTTGGACACTCCAGGAAACTCTCATCCAGGAGGCTGATGACTTTAGATGGGGATGTGGGGCCATGAGAGTTAATAGTAAGGTGCTCAAACTCCAGATTATTATAGGAGCTGGGCTCTGAAAAGCGGGCACTCGGCTGCTTCTGAAATTGAAAACAAGACATGGCATTTTTACTTTTTTTAAGAGTGCAATTCATTTTTATTGTAAAAATAAAGCAACTGCTTATTTTTGGACAGTAAACTTGGTTTGAAAACAGCATTAAATGAAAAGTTGCTGCATGATTTAAATACACAGATACACTGCAGACACTTACAGCAGACTCCAGCTTAGCAATCTGATCACGAGCTTTGCGAAGCTCTTTCAGCACTTTCTGTAATTGGTCCTGCATGCTCTGACGATCAAGTTTTTCATTCTCAGAGTCCTTGGCAGAGAGCTGGATCTTAGGAGGAAATGAAAAGAAAGTTTTTAAAAGAGTGGAACTGTTCCAGAATTCTGTCCTTTATAAAGAAAAAAAAAAGATGGCTGTTTGTCATGTAATTTATGCATTTTAACAATTTTCTAAACAATTAAGCACTACCTGTTGTTCCAGAGCAGCAATTCTCCTTCGTTCTTCATTTTGGTTGATGAGAGACTTCTGCAGCATATTTACCTATCAAGAGCAAATTATCAAGGTAGAACAGTTTTGTGTTTGCAGAGCATTTAATCATTTTCAACCACCTAGAAGGAAAAATGTAAAACAGTTTGAGAGCCTGAGCAGGAGCCCAACTGTAAAATGTGAAATTAAATACATATTGGATAAATTAACACAAAAATATATCCAAACATAGTGAACAGTTGTAAAATTATTTAACTAATATTGTTCATATCTTCACTTTTCCCAACACTTGGTAGACTCTTATTTTCAAAAGTACTTCAGTATAATAAATAAGTATTTGATCCCATGCAGATGTTTTGAACATTGCAAATGTGGCATCAAAGGTGGAGCGATTTAAAAAAAAATATATATATGAAAAAATAAAAGTGAACCAAAATGTTAAAATGGTCAGCATGTCACCGAGTGAAATAAGTATTTCATCTCCAGGCAAATCACAACTTCAAACTTGGTGATCAAGCTCAGCACAAAGACATTTTCTGCACCTGGTCATGAAGTTTTCACACAGCTAAGAAGAGATTTTGACCCAGTCTTCCTTCCAGAAACTCCTTCAGGTTTCCTGGTTGCTGCTTACCACTGTAAAGCTCCAGCTCCCTCTGCAGGACTCAGGTCTGGAGTGACCAGCCACTCCACTCCACGCTTCTTTGGCCACTCCATTCTTATCTTAGTTATGCATCTTGAAGAATTATGCTGGAAGACTCTGTACCATCTTTAGCTTCCTGATGCAGGATTCCATTGTAAATTACTCTATTTATTGGCCTCTTAATGCAGTGAAGTCCCCTCTTAATGGTCTGTGCTACCAGAAGAAAAACTCTAAGTTGTGTTCTTCAGGTCAGACTCTGCATTTCTCCTTCAAAGATGGTGGATTGAATTGATGGAAAATGTAAATACTACATCACAGTGTTGAAATTATGGTCTTGTCCATTTCCTATACTGCATATGGACTTTGTGTGGAATAAACTAGTTTCTTACAAGAACTTGCCAAAGAGCTGGCCTCAGTCCGTCTTTTACATATTTTTCCCCATTTTTCTGCCCTTGGGTATAAAACACGTGTGTCTGTTAAAGCTTTTTACTTTAAATTGGACACCCTTGTTACAGTTCTCTGCTCTCATCTTGTATAAGATTCCAAATAAGCTTGACTGATTTTCACCTTTAACAATCCTTGAATAAATTAATTTTTCCACAACAGAACTTTCAGCCAAGCCTTCAATGAGTCAGAAGTTCACTGGGAATATTCACATTCTACTAATAAATAAGTCTTATAGTTTACTTAAATGAACAACCTACTTGAATCTTTTGTATTCACATTTTGGTGCATGTTCAGTTCATTTACATGCAAAATTAGTAATTGTCCGAACGGTTTTAATTGATCCCTCTATGGATCTTGCTTAGCTAAAGGAGTCTGACCTGCTGCAGAAGGTCAGCTGATCTCTTCTTCTCCTCATCCAGTCGTTTCTCCACCTTCTCCAGGTCGGCTCTCACCCTGTCTGTCCTTTCGGATGAAACCTTTCTTTCCTCGTGCGCCACTTGTCTAGATGTAAAAGTTATGAAATTAGACCTAAGCATTAAAAGAAAACACTCATTTAAGAGGGAACACTACTTAATAACGTAATTGAATTAAGCTTAAGATGATTTTCAGCCTTTTCTTGCCACAGGTTTGGGTTGTTTCAGAGCACATGAACATCCACAGCACGCTGCTGGTTTTACCTGTTGCCAAGGCGTTCCGCCTGCAGCTGTATCTTGGCTTCGTCCAGCTCCTTGCCCCTCTCTTCGTATTTCCTCAGAAAGGCCGAGAACTCGCTGCACTTGTCGTCGTACTTCCTCTGCAGCACGCAGCGCACCTCCTGGACCCGGCTGACCTGCTCCCTCTGCTGCTGCAGCTCAGCCTGAGCTTTCAAGGTCTGCAGAGGCCATGAAAGAAATTGCAAAAACGCTGTTTGTTTTCCGTCTTGCTCAGTTCTTTAATCCAGCTCTGCAGATCAATTATAAAGATGTCTGAATCCAAGGACTCTGGATATTCAGCTGCATACTGATTCAGTGCTGAAGCTGCCTTTTTCAAAGGACGGAATGTCAATGAATTTGTTCACACTTCAACAGGAAAAAATGGTGACAAGAGCTTTCTTCTGCTAATATGTAGAATTGTATCAGCAATTAAAAAACAATAGTGATGTACATATTTACTCAGGTTATCTTTGATATAAAGTATTCTTTTGACAATGAGACATTTAAGTTTGAAGAAAAGAAAATCCCCTCTAAAGTGTGTAGTGTGGGTAAACACATCACCGAGGTTTTCTAGGTAGAAAGTTTGCAGCATTAGTATTGTTTACCTGTTCCTTCTGCACACTTAACTCCTGCAGAGCTCTGGCAGTCTGATCTTTCTGGCTCTCCAGGTCTTTCTGCACACCTAAAAGCATCGTCTCGTAGTGCTTTTTCAGGTCAGACTCCTTCTCTTTACCTTGAGTGTTGTTTGAAGCTGACAGGGGGGGAAAGAAGGGGTAAGATAAAAATCAGGCCTCCAGTTCAAGACGAAAAAGCTTCCACTAAAATTTTAAAGACGAATTCTGTTGTAAATTTTTCAGATTCCGTCAAATATTAAGAGCAAACTATTGCATTACATTGCAAGATACAACAGCAGAACACCGATTTCTGACCAGAAATAAAAACAAAAAAATTCAACCGAAAAGAATGTGCACTGAGGATACATTTACATCATCTTTCTGTATCTGAACACATACTATTTGTGCTGATGTTTCCATATTCTATATATATGAGGATGTAAGGTATATTTACCCTCAGAGCTGGGTTCTGCTTTGCTTTCTTGTTGCTGCTTGGCCTGCGCCAGTTGCTGTTCCAACTCCATTGTTCTGGCAACAACTGACTGCACAAAGACCTCTCGCTGCTGATCGTAGACCAGCCACTGCTGGTTCTTTTCCAGAGCCTGATGGGAAGATTTTACAACTGTTTTAGACAAGCACTCTGGATTCTGGGTAATGATGACAACCTGAGCTTGAGGTCATGAATTAATGAGAAACAAAACACCAGTGATTAATGAAAAAGTTTATGAAGTTTAAAGGTCAATATTTTTTGACATTGATGGGAAGAGACAAATATGTTCCTTTTTAAAACAATGCTCAATTTTTCTAAAATTATTAAGATCCTCTGTGTTGGGTGGACATCAGAGCTGCAGGTTACAGATACCTGGTCTAGTCAAAGCCTGGATGTAAATCAAGTTGAGAATTAGTGCAGGCTTAAAAAACATCCTTGAGCCAATCTGACTTAGTATAAACTACTTTGCTAACAACAACAAAAAATATTGTACTTCTAATTGTATCTAAAAGACATTCTACGCACTAAAAGGCACACCACACTTTTCAGAATCCTTTTTGTAATACATTTTGAAAACCATGTCTCAATTTCCTTCCACTTTAAATTTTTTCTGATACTTTGTGCTTCTCTCAAATAAAATCCCAATAAAATGTGTTGAAGTTTACAAGCTTCCCAATATACCTTCGTTGTACCTGTGGCATGCAATGACATAGAATATTTAACATGTCAAATTTATGAAGATGTGACAAAAAGGACTCACATCTTTGAGTTGATCTTGCATCTGTACCAGTTCTGCAGCAGGAGCAAGTCCATTCTGAAAAGAGAAGGAGGGAGATGTTGCAAAGGTTAAATGGCAAAGTACTAGTAAATATGCAGTAGTTGCATCTGATCCAGCTGTCATAACCAACAGTCAGTTGAGGCTGACTTTAAAATAAAGAAAAAAGATGTTTTATTCACAAAACAAAAAGCCTGTAGCTTCTGTGTGTTTTTTAAAGCTGGTCAGGTTCTGCTAACTGTCAAGTGACAGGCACTGTTAATTTAAAATAAGATTCTCCATTTTCAGAGAAAGAAATAAAGTAGATACAAAACTGCCACAGGTTCAGAAATTACACACAGGCCTGCTGATTTAAATTATTTAGCCCAGCTTTTAATAATGCAAGAAAAACAGCAGCAAGAGATAAATCTATGCTCTTCTGCGCTCCTAAGTCTTGGCTACATGACCAGGTCACCAACCCAGCAGTGCACAGTCTCCATCCCCAGACGCTTGTTGGTCATGTCACATGCCTTCGAGTCTGATCTCCATCTCTATACATTTGTTATCTTAAAGTTTCATACCCTTCTGGACTCAAACTGCAATTGCTGTCAGTTTATTTTAGCCCAAATATAAATACCAAAGACTTTTTAGGCAACCTTATCTACCAAGGGCAAGATTTAAATGTGGCACCTGGAAAAACCCAAGACTGAAAAACAGGAAGGATGACAAATGGACCAAAAAAGGATGGTAGATGGAAAACAGACAAAAAAAAACAAAAAAAAAAACATATGGATAATTAATAGACAAACAGTTGGAAGGTGGATGAATGAACCGATGGACAGATGTATGAACAAACCGATGGACACGCCAATAGATAGCGCTGCATAATATCAGATAAAAACAACTTTTGATGGATGAGTGAAAGGACAAAGTGATCAATGGATAAGGGGATTGAAAACCCACGGCATGGTCTTTATCCAGACCTGAGAAAGATTTAAATGACTGATTTTCCATACTGAATAGGACTCCAAATTGTATGTCTGACAAGCCTTTTGGCTCCTATAACACCAGGTAAACCTCATTATCTTGTTTGTTTATCTCACTAAGTCTAAATGTACAACCATAAGCCGAGTCCTCTGCGAACAGCAGAGTTTGCTTGGTTTGTTGATCTGAATATTTTCCAAGGGGATAGAATAAGGAATTGTGACATGCCACTAGAAAGTTACATTAATGAGATTGCATAAAGAAAGGATACAGGAATGTCCTTGTTGCAGGAGAAGTAGTTGTTTAGTTTGTTTTTATATTAGCAGCATTGGCTATATCAAAGAAACATGTAGTAAGATTTAAACACTTTAGATTCAAATAAGTTACAGTTTAAACAAGAGTCTGAAGATCCATACCTAAATTAAAAAAAAAAAAAACATTTAGCAGTATCTTATTAAACATGTTTTCCAGATCATCATAAATGTATGCCATGGTGATGGGATCTACACCCTGTAGCAGTTGAGTGGTACAGTTATGAGCATTTTTTTTCCCAACATCGTTTCCATTAATCTGGTAAACTCTGGTTAAAAATACTAGTCTCTTCATGCAAAAATAAGATTTTTATTTATCAGCCACAAATGTTAGAAATCATGTGTCACATTAAACAAAGCGACAGTTCCGTAAGTCAGCTTTTCACTGTAAAATGTTTTTAAAGCTTTCAATTAGTTTGTGTGCTCTGGCGATGGCCTAAAGCAGCTTCCTGTCTCACACAGAGCAGCCATTTCTGATGCCTTATAACAGAACAAGGAAGCAAACTATGCAATGCATCTTAAAAATGGGACACTCATACTTCTGCTCATTCGTATCCACACTTTGCACTCTAATGCTTTGGTCTAATAATAGATGGGAAACAAACATCTTCCATCAAAGATATAAAGAGCCCTGCTGACCTTTAATCTGCAAAAAAAGAAGAAAAAAAGTGCAAGCTTTCTGTTTATTATAGCTATAGATATAGAACAACAGCTTTTTAAAAACTATGTTTCTTCCAGCTCTAGCTCCAGTGGTACAGCAAATAGTCTAAACAGTGAGCAAGAAAATTACTCAAACAAATACAAAGGATCCACATAATCATGCAACATAACGGATAAAAAAATGCACATATTTTGAGATGAAATCCTCTTTAAATAAGCTTATTAGTTGGGATTTTTCTTTGTATGATATAGCTAAATCTTTTTATATTCTTTAAAGCCCTGCATGTAATTTAGCTTCCTTATGGGCAGGGAAGAATCCTGATGACAGCTTTAGAGTCAATGCAGCAGCACTGGATCTACAGTTAAGTTGTTACTACAGATTTCCTTTAATCTCCTCCATAAGTAGAGTTACACTGCTGACGGCAGATAAAAATAAAGGGGCTACTGAAAAATCTGATTTTCACCGTTACAATGCTTATTACAGCTGATGTATTTTAGAGCAATAAACCTTTCATGATAAAGTGGTGAGGAGGCTCCAGGGAGAAGGTGATGTCAGCAGGAAAACTGAGATTAAACACTGCCACCTGATGGACAAAAACAGAGCCACAGTTCCCTTAACAAGCCCTTTAATCCATCAATCACTGATCACTTTTCATGTCAAAATCTTTGCACTTTTTCTGCAGCGTTCTCAGTCCTTTTTGGCAAGCATAAACCTAAAAGTTCTCCAGCGATTTAAAGCAAACGTTTCTATTATGCTCATGTTTTAAACATGAAAACCAGAACTACAGATTTTAGATGAATGGATGAAAAATTAGTGGGGAAAAAATGACGCATAGACAGATTTAAGGATCAAAGTACCACTTATTTTCCTAGCTAAAGGCAAATTTACTATCCCTGTTCTATGTTAGCTTTTTTTCTACTCAATAATGCTTTTCAGTCATAATCATAAATCAACATCATTATTAATTAGCTTGGATGGATGGATATAATTTTAAGACAACATGGGGAATTAAGTCTGGAAATGCAATTTTCCCTCCATTTGGCAAATGGAGAGATGGACGTACAGACTGACATGAAGATGGTGGAAAGGAGGAAGAGTTGGATGAAGAGAGGGAGAACTAGATAGAGGAACAGAGTGATGGATGGGGGGCTGAAGGATGACAAAAGATTGATGGTTGGAGGGACAGAGGGATTTCCAGAGGAATAGATGGACAAACGGGCCAATGGAAGGATGGGTGATGATAGAAAAAAAAGGATGGTCGGGGAAGAAGATAAATAAAACAATGGAGGGGTAGATGGGTTGGCAGAGAGAGAGGGATGAAAGGATTCAACATTTGTCTTTTTTACAGATATTAAAGTTTGAAAATACAAATTATTCCATTCATTTAAATTTTTTATACTCCTACACACCTGGAAAATCTCAAAGTCTACATTTTATTCCTATGCTCCAAGGATCATCAATTGTTGACTTCTCAACTGAAACTGAAAGAGATCAGCGTTGCCACTAATCATTTCCTCTTTTCCATTCTTGCCATAATAAATGTCAAATATATGAGCGATATTCCACAGGCAGACTAGTCATGATGCAATACAAAAAGTCACAAATGCTTGTCCAGACAAATCTAAAGATCAGCTAGATCATTTCCATTGCACAGAAAAAGCAACCAGATCATGTCAAGAAGAGATATATCTTCTTGACTAATTAGAACATCTTGACAGGTAGCAGCGTATTAGGGTCAGCCTACCGTGGCCTGCGTTTCCAGGGACTGACAATGAGCGGAAACTGTGGCCAGCTTGTTTTTCAGATTCTCCGTTTCCTGTGACAAGCTCTGGAACATCCCATCCCTCTGCTCTGCCTCTCTCCTGCGCTGCTCCAGCTGGGCCTGCAGCGACGCAACCACCTATATATATATAAAAAAAGGAAGCCTGTATGTCACCAAAATCTTTTTAACCTTATTGTTGAAGCATTTTTTGATGGAGGGTGGTAAGAGGGAAAAGGATTTGTTTTTCTGTCTTCTGTGCAATTATCCTTCTCTCGTAATCGACGTAGCGCGGCTGGGAGTCTGGTGGCATTAGCCACTTGCGTGTCTGCTGATGAAACTTAATGAGGAAGATGCAAGCATGATTAATGTCTGGGCAAAACAAAACGCTGACATTCCATTTACCAGCATGTCATCTGTGAGCTTAGCCTGCTGCCACTCTGACCACTCTAAATTAGAGTCATTTCTGCCACAATAGAAGACGTATTACACAAGGATAAGCAACAGCAGAACGAGTTTTTACACTAGTGTCAAACAGCAACATGACATGAATGCTAATACATACAGACAGCAGCCACAGACAAACAGTTTATAAATGTCAAGCGAACAGAATCTAACGGTGTACGTTGGTATGCAGCTTCTGCCGGTTGTCTAAACTTCATTTTGCAGAGCTGCTGTCAAAGTGGGATAGAAGCGATTTCCCCCTCTGTTTGTGGCAGCTCATTGGAATTCCAGTATGTTTTTTTCTCCCTTCCCTCTCGCTGACAGTTTCCCACATGCCACCAATGCAATACCAGAGTGTGGGAAAAAAATAAAAAAATAAGTCACAAGCTGGAGAGTGCTCCTGCTGTGGGCTTATTCTGATTTAGGCAGGACTTTAAGCCTGAGCTAATCGTGTGTTTCCATGTACAGGTGTGTAGAGGCCTCTTCGTGACGAATGATTGGACAAATGCGATTCTGAAAACAGATAGTTGCCAGTGTATGTACCTCTCCTCCTTTAGCTGACAGCTGTTGTCTTAGACTTTCCAGTTCCTGTTCTTTAACCAGCAGCTGCTGATTGTTCCTCTCGCGAAGCGTCTCGAGGGAAAGAATCCTCTGGAGAATCAAATGCACATATTTAAAAACAAATGAATACAACAGGACTTAAAAATCAGTAACAGTGAACCCCTTTACCTCCAGCAGCTTGTCCTTGTCCGAGTCAGGGGCCTTGATGTGCCGTTTGGCCTGTTCGTCAATCTTTTTCCTCAAGTGGGCGTTCTCCTTCCGGACCTTCTCCAGCTCTGCCTCTGCCTTTGAGCCAGAATTGTTGGATCTGAATCCCAACTTGGAGACAAGGGTTTCTTTGGCACCTTTAGATGCCATGGCTTCCTTTGTTGATTGCACAGGTGTATGATGGAGTGTTCTAAAAGAGACAAATCATTTCAAGACGCTATTATGCTTTAATTTCAATCTAATCATTTGTAAAAAAAAATGAGAACAGCCATTATAATTTAACTGGTAGTGAACATTGATGCCTTCTGCAGCTGCTACAGATATTCACCCTGTCTCCATTTTATACCTTTGCAGTTTTGTGCCCAACATTTTTTGCAGTATAAAATAGAGTCATTTGCTATAAGATGTTTCAGAAAATTTCAAAGTTGTACGGTTTCATTTAAAAGTCTTGTTAAAAGATTTTAAATAACTTAAAGAATAAGTTGGGCAATGCATACTTTTGCAATACTTGACTGCAGATTTCAATCAAAAAAAAAACTCTTTAGGACTAGAATTAAGAATAATTTAAATAAAATCAAATGGTAGTGACTAGTACCACAAAATAATTCATTTTACATCATTGCAATATTAATGTGTTAGATATATCATAAAAACAAAGACTGTTGGATCAAATACAATAAGTAGGTTACAACAGGTCAGGTGAAATACAGTAAGTTATCTGGTCAGTCGGAAGGACTTTAACAGTACTTTATGGCCACAACTGAGATTTGAAAGCTGAGTTTGCTATTATGAAACAGTAAGTAATTAGTGAGGAAAATGTCAGTAAATAATATGTAATGATCTCTGTTGTGTATTCTGTAACAATATTGCAAATTGTTCTGTCCATCACATCATCAATGCATTGTACCCATAAGCAGTTTATCTATGTTTTGTATCTGTAGAAAGAATCCAGAGCAACATCGACGCAAACACAGGGAGGAAAAAGCAAGATTCATGCTGAAATACCTCAGAGCAAAATTCAAAAAGTCATTTGAACACCATGACCCCAACTAAATGTATTGATAAATACAACACACAATCATAATTGAATTTCAAAATAATGCATATTTAGTGCTGATACACTAGCACAGATTTGACAAGTTATAAAATGCTTTGTTTTTAAAGAGAACCTGGTCAAAAGTAACCCAAACTTGGTTTCTGGCCAGAAAACCCCCCAGTAAAACTGACTTTTTGAGGGCTTTCACAATAACTTCGCAGATTTTAAGCAATGTTTTGTTTTTAAGTCTGTTTTTAAAGAAGGGCATTCCTGAACGGGTTTGACACGTTTAAGTATTGTTGCTTTTAAACTAAACCGGAGTTTATCTGCAATAGAGACAGGAAAAAAGAAGCACCGACATATCAGGAAAACGTTTAAAACCCAAAGTTGTAGCAACAAATAGGAAACGTCATTATCCCAATCCTGACAAGTATTACACATTTAGTAAAAACAGACAATTTAAAAGCGAATTTACCTTAAAGTAAAAAGCCTTTTGAAATATTGCCGAATCTTAAGCTTCGTTACAAATGTTTTCAAGATGACAATGTAGAAAACAAAAATAACTTGACATTTCGTTTTTCTTCCTTTAACTGAGACCTTATAATTTCTAACTGATATTCACATAAAAGTACAGAATACATGTTAATTACTCTACATAACAGAAATGTAGAACTTACTTTATAAAAGGAGCAGAAGAAGCGTTTGTAATCCACTCTGCGTGTAACGAGACCGTTGCTCAAACAGCACTTTCGTTTCCTGGAATTTGAATTGCAGCGCGTTGACGTCATATCCGTGATGAAGTTCCAGGTGCGAATGTCCGCGTTGCTCAGCGTGTTCCGATGTGTGCGGGTTTGGACGGCGTGAAAGATATTATTTGTGAAATACAACTAATTCTAAAAATATTTCTTATACTTTTTTCAACACATTTTTTTCGTATTTGTGACCACAAAATATAACGTTCTGTGTCTTTTAAACTCCCACAACAAATACGTCATAGTGTTTATGTTCCAGTGAATAAGAACCAAAGCATTCCTTTAAAAAACAAGAATTTTATCTCTTTCAAATAAATGGAAGGCATTTATTCAAACATTCATTTCAAGCAGATAGAAAATTATGGTTTACAAAATTGCAAATGGCCCCTGTCTTATTTGTATTCATAGTAATCCAGATTTTACCATCATGGATTTCAGTTTGACAAAAATGAAAGCTGAAAAGACAATAATTATTCTCAGTTGTTAGATTAAAAGTACCTTTTAGAAACGCAACCTTTAAGCAGGTATTGAACATACTTTTCAGTAAACCCACATTTCTGTATGAAAATGTTTTTAATGGTTTTTAGTAAGCAGAAAAACATTGTTATTAACACAAATAAGTTCCTCGGTTCAATATAAAATAACAATAACTTACTCCCTGGATATTTTGCAGTCATTTGACTATCACAAATAAATCAAAACTCGATTAAAAATAGACAGCAAGTCACATATTTAATTAGACCTTGACTTACCTAAACAATTATAACTATTTAACCATTTTATATTTAGAGTAAAAATATTTTACATTCAATATATTTAGGTCATTCGTCTACTTTAATCGACAAGTTAAGTGTGGGGTAGTCAATACAGCTAGTCCAAGTCCACTGCAGATGTGTTGCTAAGGGCAGTGCCAGACTAGGGATGTGTTCAATATTTACTTATTTACTAGGACTGAGTTATTGTCTTTACAACATTTACAGTTACAGGATTGTTATTCTAGGACGTAACCATATAATTCAAATAATAGATATTTTCATTCTGTTTATTTTCTTCTTTTTGCAAATAAAATAAAAAAAAAAGTAAAAAGCAACTGGATTTCAAAAAAAGTTGCTTCAAGTATTTTCTGTTTTGTGCAAGTAAGAAGCTGAGTCTCAGCAAATACATTGAGGCTCTATTCTTAATTGAAAGTCTTTGTTTTGTCAAGGTTCTATAATTAAAGTGTTTTTACTAGGTCAGGAGCTAGTGGTATGTTTCATCCTGTAATAGCATGCCGCCACTGTGTACATTTAATAACCTCAGCTGTGTTATAGAAGCTGATTAAAGCAGGAATGCTGGTGAAATAGCACTAAGAGTTTCAGCCCATCCCTTTGTCAGAGTAAACAGAAATAATGAGTTAAAGTCAGTAAACAGTAGCTCCAAGATGAAATAAGCAGGACTGTCACTCACATTTAGCACCAGCTTTTGGAGCCTGTATGCTGACTGACTCATGATGGATTCCATACTGAAGCCAAGAGAATACACTCAAGAAATACTTCTATGCTAATTAATTATCTTTGCATTAAATTGAATGCAGAAAGCCATTCTGGGAACAATCATAGAAATTATGTTTCTATGATTAAGGTTCAATTATGAAGTCATCCAGCAGTGAACTCAGATTTAGAGTGACACATGACTCAACTTTGCTGCACAATTTGTTCTGGGACCTCCATTTTTCACAAATCAGCTATGTTTTTCCATAAATACACCATTCAAAAGCTGAACCGTTTAAGCATATAGATATCACTATTAAGGGTACAAATGACACATTTCCGACCCTGCAAAACCGGTGAATATATTCTGCTGCTCCTTAGAGCTTAAGATGTTATTTTTCTGAGGGGTTAATGTCTGTGGAGAGTTTTATAAATATGATAAATTCAAAGGGCTCTTCAAGGTTTTCATTTCAAGCAGATAGAAAATTATGGTTTTCAAAATTGCAAATGGCCCCTGTCTTATTTGTACTCATAGTAATCCAGATTTTACCATCAAGGATTTCAGTTTGACAAAAATGAAAGTTGAAAAGACAATAATTATTCTCAGTTGTTAGATTAAAAGTACCTTTTAGAAATGCAACCTTTAAGCAGGTATTGAACATACTTTTCAGCAAACCCACATTTCTGTATGAAAATGTTTTTTAATGGTTTTTAGTAAGCAGAAAAACATTATTAACACAAATAAATGGTTGAAAACATCAGTCTGTGTTTTTATTATTCATACTAATATAGATTTGTATGATAAAGGTTAAAAAACACCTATGACAAGTGATTCACACCTTAAATAATAATGACAATAGACTTCAGACTTTATTGTCCCAAAGGAGAAATTCTTTTCCGCAGACCAGCCAGGTAGACAATAACATGCATCACGGGACAAAACATAACACCATCACACAAGACACATCATAAAAAACCTGCACAGGGCACAACTGTGGGTTGTAATAACACAAACACTGAAAAAATTATTCATTCTCACTTTGAAGATGGTGAACAAGTGCAAGAGAAAGCAATAAGGTTTTCATGGGAAAGCTTTGCAGCTGCTCTGAAAAGAGCACTCCTGGTGTGTCTGCTCGTACTGCTGCTCCTAACTAGATAGAGAGATGGAGTGTACTGTTCTTCTCATTACAGTTCACGAGAGCTACAGCCTGATCTGACACACGGCAGCTGGACAACACTTCCCCCTCGAGTGTTTCCAGAACCTAATTGACCACTGCAGAGAGACAATGGCATGACAAGAAACACGCCTCCAATTGAGAGGACTGCGCAAAATCCCTACAAAACACTGTAATTTTTCTGGACAGTGCAATGTTTAAATATGTCACTTCCCCCCCTCCCTTTTCTTCCACCATCTGTCTCTTCTGAGATTCACAGACCTGTCAGCCTTTCGGCTTGCCACTGGGATCTCTCATCAACGCCAGGGAGGCGTGGGGCTCATGGCTCAGCCTCCTGGTGAGCCCTGCCTGCATCATCGGCTGAGTGCGGAGCAGCTCTACCATTTCTGCAGCACACCTCCTGCTGCTCTGCATCATCGACTGGCCTGGCTCCTGTTGTTTGGTGCAGGGTCACCGACCTGTGAGGGTCACGGCATACACTAGCTCTGCAATGTTCTGGCAAAGCACACAGTCCTCTTGTGCCCTCCCACAAACCAAATTACCTTGATTAAATCAAAGGGGAGAATTCAAGCTACATTTTATTTAAAAACTAGAGATTTGTGAGGAAAAGAAAAATAATACAAAGTTACAGAAGCATATCCCACACCTTTGGATGTGTTATAAACTTCTTGTTAAAAAAATATGAGAAAAATAGGAACTTGTTTACTTCAAATCCAGGAGGTCCCTCCACAGTTGTTTGGACAAAAAGAATCATGTTAAAAGGTAGACAAAACACTAAAGAGACTACTGGAGTCTCGGCCAGGAACTGGTTACACTCTGCATGTGACATGAATCTCCCATGCTCTTTGTGTCTTTGCCCTTTCAAGTAAGTAGAAGAAAAAAAAACATGTTTCTCAAGAGGTGAAACACCCATGCTGGCATAAATTATTTAGTTTCCTAAAACCATGTAGAAAGTCTCCTCATATATATTGAATGGAAGAACTGTTTGTTTTGTTGGTTATGTCTTTGCAGAGTGCTAAAAAAAGCAGAGATGTGATGGCGACAGCATCAGGAGTCCATGTAAATTGCCTTTGCTGAACTACAAAAGGTTATACATATGATGGGATTGTTGATGTTTAAATGATTTAGAACCAAGGTTTTCCAACTGTGGTGGTACTTGGGCTGCATGCTGACTGTTATATAACAGCTTACAGTGAAACAGGGACAAGCGCTGGAGTCTCCTAATGTTCCATTTATCTCTAAGTTGTACAAGTACATCTAAAAAAATTGAATACTGTGGTAAAGTCCAATATTTCCTACAATTTCTTGTCATCTCACAAAGTGAAATTGTGTTTTTTTAGAGATTCATTACACATAAAGAAGGTGTTTCAAGCACAAATGTCAGATTTCTGAAAATCAGTGGATGACATGGCACAACAAACCATCACTGACTGAAGAAACTTTAGATTGGACACAAGGGGAATTAAAAATGTTTACTAGAATTTAACATATCTCTATTCAACATAATGTAACACCTGACAGAAGAAAAATAAAGCTGGGCTGATTGATATAAAAGCAGGACTTGTGAGTAAATTAAGGGTAAACAGAACGTGATGGAACAATTTGGCTGCAAATGGACTTTAAGGCTTTCCCCCCTCACACTGACATTTTATGCACTGATAAAGCCTAACTAAATAAAACTTTTTTCATGGTTGCCCTAATAAAAAATTGCGAGACATAATAAAACATTGCAGGGCAATATTTAATTTTTTTGAAGCAACTGTAAACTGGAGACACTCAATAGCCTCCCTGGTATGTATTTCATCCAACCACTTATAAAAACAGGCTTTATCCTCAAAATAATCACAAAACAAAAGTTTTGCCGAAAGGTATTATATCCCAGATACCTTTATGAATTATAACAATTTTTTTGTCTCTCTTTTCTTTTGGAAGATTCTAGAAATCTGTTTGTGCAGTTGGTTGCTCAGTGAGTTTCAGACTGTAATCTTTTTGCCTTTTGGTGGGCATAACCTCCAACCAAGGTGATCACCAGTGAGGTCCAGCATATTCTTTTATGTCATCAGTTAAAGCTCAATTCAGGAAGGAGAAGGGCAGAGTCATGCGGAAAGTAAGTAGTGCAGTTTAATGAAAAGAAGAGATTTTAAAACTACATCAAGAATCTTGGTAAAAGAGGAACACAAGAAACATGAGAGGAGCTGAGAGCATAGGGACATGACTGAAGTGACAAATAAAACCAAAATAAAATGTTTGAAGAACATAAGCATGGAAAGAAACTGGAATAAGTCAAATAATCACTAAGCAGAACTTGAAGTATATAATTTATTAGAATGTAAAATAAAGTTATAGTGACAAAAGGAAGTCCTTCCAGTCGACACTTTTGGCAGTATCGCTCTGTAAATGTATTACGAGTGAGAGATTTAAATCAAAATCATCCACACATGAATACCTTCATATATAGATATATAAAGTGTTATACATACAACCAAACAGTGTATGGAAAAAGTTTAGCATTCTAACCATAATATTTACAAAATCCAGCCTGTTTATTTAGCAATAAAATGTTATAAGTCACGGAGAGATTCATAATTCATTGGTATTTTCTTATGATTTATTCAAATTCCCAAGCTTAACTGGACCCTCTGGCCTGAATGCAAAACACTGAGTCTTGTAGGGCCGTGACTGCTGTACAAACAACAATACAGCACAGTCTGTGTAGTGGAGATGAGGACTAAAGTGTTGTCACTGGTATCTGTGAGATTAAAAAGGGGAAATGCTGTGACGAATTCCGAGCTCATGCGGAAATAAACAAATATTGCAGCAGTCGGACTTCCCATGCTGAAAATAAAAACCATGATTCATTATGCTGGAACAACATATTACTGAATCAGATATTTTATGTCTTCAAGACTGTTCAGTCTGAATATTTGTCCGTTTGTTTGCTAATGGTTTAAAATACATGCCTTTTTTCAGTTTGACCTTTATGCTTCTGACACACTGGTTGATTACTCCTTCATAAACTGGAATGAATAGGCCAGTAATATTTTCTTTAAGATAGTTAGACTGTGCTTCTTTTTCGAGTTGATTTGGATGGATTGGAAAAAAACTGATGTTTTTTTCTAACTAGATAATGTAAAGAGGTTGTGCAAATTTCAAACATTTGTTTAGTATTTGGCCTCAAATGATCATGCTACAAATGGATATAAAAATAATAATAAAAATCAATTCATTATGACTTCAGTTTTACATGGGCTTTATTTTTATATATGAACAATCAAATGCTGTTGAGGGCTGCACAGTGGAGCTCTAGTCAACATTTTGACTTCTTTCTTTCTGAATGGAGTTTGCATGCTCGCCTTGTGCATGTATGGTTCTCACAAGGTTCTCCAGCTTCCTTCTGGTCTAAAAACATGACTTTTAAATGGTTACTCTAAACTTGCTCAGGTATGTACTACCTCTGTGATGGAATGACGACTTGTCCAGGGTGTATCCCTCTTCTAGCCCAATAGCAATTTGTTATAGCCGCCTGTCCCTCCAGAGACTCTGCAGGTATAAGCGCATATACATGATAGATGCATTGACATCATGTTCAACTGTTAGATTTGTAAGGGAGAATGTGAAAATCACAATTTCTGAAATGACAAAAACATTGTTGGAAAATTGAGCAAAGACAAACCTAAATGAAGAACAAAAATTAACGCCGGTTGCTTGGCAACTGTGAAGAAAAGAAGTGAATTCAAGAAAGATTGCTCTTGTGTACATGAGCCGCTCATTGCCTATGAGAAAGGGATGGAAATGCAGACTGAAAAAGTTATGCAGGCATAAAGAAGGTAACCACAACCACATAAGGAGGATTTAAGAGAAAAGTTTTGGCGAGCAAAACAGAGGGATCCCTTTATCCAGAAGCGTCCTTTCCCCAACTGTTCAACTTGGTAAAGAAAAACACAAAATACTTCATAAACAGATGTCTATTTCAGAGTATCCGCACTTTATTTTTATGGAGCCCGTTTCTCCTTCAAAAACTAGTAGCATACACCTTGGTACTAGAGAAACTTACATATTAAACCAATGTTATTTCACATTAAGGACACCATATACAATAATTATACGCCCAAACAAGAAGATTGCCCTATTGGTATAATCTTCTTGCAGCCATATTCTAAACAAAAGTTTCAAATAAGCACAACCTCTTCACATTGTCTGTATAGGGTTACCAAAAATGTTATTTTCTATTTCAAATAAATAGGACAAATAGATAAATACAAAGTCATCCTAAATTTAAGACTATTTAGATGTAATTGCCTTTCACACCCTAAATTTCCTGTCTGCTTCTGAAGGTTGAGAACATTTACACACAGAGATACGGAGGTTGTAATATTTTCAGCATTGTGTTATGAAACTTAAACCCCCTAATGAAGTATTTTCTATTTTATCAAACCGTGATGTGTTGGTGACCTGATACAATGGCCAGTGTCACCATAAGGTGAGAGGAGAAATGTTGCAAGAAATTTTATCAAATCTATTATGAAAAATGCATTTTAAGTTAGCTTTTAGTGTTTTCTTTTTTTGGGAGGGAAGTGTTCAGGTTAATAAATTATTGCAGCCAGTCTTAGGTCGGAAAGACAAAGATGTTCAGCTATACTTAGGACTGAGACAAATTCCTAGAAAGGTCTCAGAAAGGATCCAAGTAGATTTCTTTGTTTTGTGAACTGGAAACTTGGGACAAGCATGATAAATAATTAGTTCTGTTCTTGTCAAGCTTTCGCAATTTCATTCTTCCGTTCCCCCTTCTACCATGTTTCTATGTCCTTTGCTCTTTTCTTCCTTTCATTTTCCACTTACCTCACTCTCATTTTGAGAGAAAAAGGGACGCTCGCTGACTGCATGAAGGCCAGAAGTGTAAAATCTAAGATATGAATCTTTGCCTTTTTCACTGTTTGAGAATGTGGTAGTTTCATATATTTGTTTAAAAAAACACTTGAACCCATTCTACCTCATTTTGTGCGACCTTGTGAAGTCATGGCTCAGCCTTATTATTATTCCTCTTCACCCTTTATAAAACAAGCCGCAGCCATGCGTGTTCTGACCCATTGACTGCACACCAAAAAGCCAAAGGGAAAAAGAGCACTGGGAGAAAATAAGTTGAAGGACTGAGATGTGACACAGACTGAGTTTGTAATCAATTAAGGACCTAATAGATATTCCCAGTGCTTCTACGTTTCTAGAAGAAAGAAAAAAAAAAGCATTTTTAAAACCTTGACAGCTTGATTAAACGTTCCATCCAGTGGCATTTGAAAAAGACTGGATCTGACATTTCTGTGTTGCCACGTAACAAGCAGCCATCCTTTCACCAGTGTAATAATACTGTTCATCAGGAATACTCATTACAAAGCACAATTAATGAGCAGCCAGATCCTGCCAAGCCAAACTCCAACGGTTTCAAGGCTTGATTTTCCTGTGCTGCTGTGCGGTGGGCAAATTTTGCAGAGATAAAGCTAATGAACTGAACTGCTCACCACCACAGAACAACAAAGCAAACACTGCTGGAAACTTTATTACACTTTCGACAGCCAGAGGATTAATTTTGGTAAGTTCTATTGTGTCTCAGTGTGTGGTTTTGAGCTGTGCAGCCTACTGTAAAAGAAAAAGACAAAGAATTGGCTTTGTAAAAAAAAAAACCAAATAAATCTGTTGAATCTCATGGATTCATGTAACGTTTTGAATATGAGAGTGACAAGACCTTAGAACAGGGGTCTCAAACTCCAGTCCTCGAGGGCCGGTGTCCTGCTACTTTTAGATGTGTCTTTGCTGCACCACACCTGAATAGAGTAATTAGGTCATTAAGGCTCTGGAGAACTGATCTACACAAGGAGGAGGTAATTAAGCCATTTCATTCCAGCGTTTTGTACCTGTGGCACATCTAAAAACTGCAGGACAACGGCCCTCGAGGACTGGAGCTTAAGACCCCTGCCTTACAATGTCATTACTGGAATAAAATATATTATTATAAATCGCAAACTTGGATATTGGTTTGCTTTAAAAATAGATTTGTTTCAGCATTATTTGCAGTATCTCAACAGCAACAAGGAGGTGATTGAATCTTATCGTGTAAAATGAAAACTACCTCATTCATGAGAAACTGTACATAACGCTGGTTGCTTTGAGTTATGTACAAACTCAAAGCAACTTTTTAAAAAAATTCACCGGGCTACAGGCCGCTGGTATCTCCTCTCCGCTCTCGGTTTTCCACAAGGATGCTATTAATAAATCTGCTATTAAGGACGCAGCCCTCAGTCTCCATCACCGAACCATGGATTCATTCACGCCGAGCTTACGTGCAGCAGCGGCTATCGATCTGTACTGCCAGATCAATAGTCCTCAACTTAAAAGCTGCATCAAATGAACTTCTTTGTGTTGTTTCCATGATGAGGGGTTATAAGTTTGAAAACATTTCTCCGTCGTGCCTGCTGCTAGCATGTGCTTGTTCTAAATGAAAATCAGCACTTTCTGCTTTGATTTCCAATTTTGACTTCCATTGATTCACTTCCTGCTAAAGAGCCCCCTGGTGGTTGCAGAAAAATCCACAGAAAAGCCTCACCGGGCTATAAGCCGCATGTTTCAAAGCGTGGGGAAAAAAGTAGCGTCTTATAGTCTGAAAAATACGGTAATAGTTTGAGTTATTACTTTGTAATAGAGCAATTTTGAGAGTGATTTATTTATGTACATTGACATAGTTTATTGTGACTGAATATCCCTCCACAGCACCATATTTCTTTTCCTATTGCATTGATACATATACTCCATGAGTTTGAACTTATGGTATATCTTTCATGAGAAAAAAAAACAAGACTGCTTTGCTTTTTCATTCTACAAATTCCAGTTTGCGTCAAGCAATGCAGGAAATGTCTGTGACATCCAGCACTACTTTTTTTTATTTCTGGTCTGTATAAAGTTCTGTAAAAACCTTAAAGGGCTTTAGGAATCATTATCCTATTGAAGTCTGAATCTTTTCCCCCAAAAGATCCAAATCAAAGGCCGCAACATATCTCTGAAGAATAAGCTGCCTCTTTGCTTTGGCTGGTGCAACTGCACGCTTGAATATTTGTTTTGATACATTGCAGCATCCACTGCACTCTTTCTTGTTTCTATTCCTAGTTAGATTAACTCTTCTGTGCTGTTGGGAGATGGCCCTCAAGAAGGCCTGAATTTAGAAGGGTCCCACATATACTGTCTGAACAGGACTAAGATTTATGTGCACCGACACTGTCTGGAGGCCAATGATGTAAAAAATTCTGTAAATCTTATTCACTTATGATAACACCTTGAGTCGGAGAACCTTTCAGCACAACAATGTTTTTTGCAGAACCTGCTTAAGGCAGACTTGGTGACAGAAATTGAACTGGATGGATATGAATTAAATTGCATGAATATAGACTCTGAAAACTGAGGAGGCGTGGTTCTTTATTTTCAAAGGAGCCTCATACATAAGTTCGCTGACAGGAAGACAGTGTCTATATAGACACTCTGATTATGTCACCAAAATAAATATAGAAGCAGGGTGACAAGCTACCTGTCTTTAAAATATTTGAATAAACCTTAAGGAAAAAGACACTATAATGAGGTGTAGTACAGGGTTGGATGGATGGATTAGTCTATCTGTTATAGACAGACTAAAGGGTTGTAGTCTATCTGCACCTTGGTTAGGGCTACTAAGTAACTGGCTACTAAGTAACCAATATGTATGTTTAATTCATCATTAAAAACAGGTAGGTTCCCAGATGAAATGAAAACAGACGAAGGGATCCCATTACATAAAGCTGGTCACAAACATAATTTTACTAATTACAGACTTTACTTTTAGAGTTCATAGGAAATTGCAGATATTCAGTTCATACAAGAGATAAAAATAAATGATTCTTTAAACTTCCACAGAATGTTTTTCACATTAATAATGTTATTTCATTTTTATGAAGTTCAGCTTGTCATCTCAAGCTGAACTTGAGATGACACCAGAAGTCTAAGTTTTGAGCTGAAAACAACTCTGGTGAACAGTTGGACACTGTCGCCAGTATCGCATAGTTGATTCTGTATTACTAGATTTAACTCATTTGATTGTTCTTTCTAGATGATGCTAAAAAAGTAACTCTTCTTAAGTCTTTTTCACTGGTTGAAAATTTACTTATTTATGGTACATTTTCATTCATTTGTTATTTTTCTTCTCTCATAATCTGTGTTGTACGCCTTTGATCTTCTTACAAATAACAGGATAATTAATTTCTGCCTAATTAGATACAAGACTTTTTATGAAAAATACATTATTCCTACTTTGAAACACAGATGGACATTGTTAGAAATGTATGAGCTATGCGGTAAAAGGAAGTTGGCCAAAGTTGATGGCAAGATGAATAGCATTTTATCAGAAAGTACTGGAAGGAATTTTACAGTCATTAGCTCAGAAGCGGTGCATGGAAAGTACTGTCATGATGATTTTTCGTCATGACAATGGTCAAAAACACAAGGTTATTTTGACCTGTTAGAGCCTACAGCAGATAAACCTGAAGTTTCTGACTTCACTATCATTGAGTCACGATTGGGAGATCTCAGAAATTCAGTTCATGGAAGAGAGTCCAAGAATTTTCTGGAGCATAAAGTTCTTTAGATTACAAAATGGCATCAAAACTACAGCTAATGACTTAAAGCTGCCATAGATGTTAATTGGAGTAATAAATGGAAATAAAAACTAGGTTCTGTAAGTTTTTTATCAGGGTCATCTGGGTAGTTTCTGTTATTATGATTTGAAAGGGAAAACAAAATTCTTTCATAAAGACTTCACCCAACCAGTAATTATGAGTGACAAAAATAATAATAATAATAATAATAATAATACAGCCGTGCATTTATTAAGACATAGAGGCCCGGAACAACTTTTATTTGATTCAGGCTGGATAAATATTCTGAGCTTAGACCCATGTACGTATTTTTGTTTCATCCACCACAAAGGTCCCTGGTGAACATGCCTTTCCTGAGCCTATGGTTGATCCAGGCTGGACCACAAGTGCTGCATATAAATGCAACGTTATTCCCAAGCCGTTCACTGGTTCCAAAACTGGAATATAATTTTTCTGCCTTTATTTTTAGGTCACCGCTGGTATTTGAAGGCCATATGCTGCTTTGCTCGGTTGCTTTGTAGAGTGAAATTCATCACTACCACTTTTCAGAAATGATACGCATTTATTCCTGCTGGTCACTTCTGACCTCATATTTCTGGTGTCCTCAAATGAACTAGACTGCATGAATACATCCAGTCCTTACAAATGAAATAGTGGATTTTATGAAAAAGGTGTAAAAAGGAAAAGTAAGCAAGTCACTTTTCAATTAACTGGCTCAAAGTTTCCTTTGACGGCTGCTCATTGTTTGAACATCTGGCATCCTGGAAATGCTGACTAATTTAAGTAAGAATAATTAAGTTTGCAGTGTATTGAGCTATATATTTTGCACTGCTGTTTTAATTTCATTATCAGTTCTCGCCTGTGTGAAGTTGTGAAGCTCACATTCATTTTTGTCCTTCAGTAAAATCTATTCCTTGAGATGTATGGTGCGGAGAACAAGTATCTGATACACTGCCAATTTAGCCGTTTTACCACCATGTAGAAATCTTTGATTTTTATCATAGGTACTCTTCAACTGTGAATGACAGAATCTAAAAAAAAAGAGACAATTATTTTTTACCAATTAGATTTACAATAAACCCAGTCTAATGTACAAATGCCTTTTAGAGTACATTGGGATTGCCGTCTTTTCTTATGTTAAGAGGAGGTTGTGTTGATGAATTCATAATAGCTTTATAGATTACTCAAAAGTTACTGATCCTAGAAGGAAGAATTAAGAACTAACTTTAGGAATTCACTGAACCCAAACAATGTGCTTACCCTCAAACAGAATGTTGTTTGTTAGCACATTAATTACACATCATGTAACTTGAAATAGCAGATAAGGATTTAGAAATCATAGTCGTGCATTTTTGAGACCCTGCTTTCTGAAGTATTAACAAGCCTAAGAGAACAATGTGCTTCTTCTAAGAAATGTGTTTATGTAACTTTGCTCAGATAATCAGGCTTGGTTTCGCAAACTAAAAAATCCCCCTTGAACTATAACAAAACATCAGAATTACATATATAAAGGGACAGCCTTTCCAACAAAAACTTTACTCATAAGACTTCAACCGTATGCCTTCCATCTTAGTCATCTGATATGACTTAACTTTTATTTCAGATGAAGAGAGGTGCCTTATTCAAAGCCTTTTGTATTTTGCTTTTATCGTATTGCCTTGAACCTATTTTCGGTTTTGCTTCTTTATAAAGTCATCAAAACCTAATAACGTCAGACTGGAGAACTATGGAAACTCTGAGGCGGGTATTCACACAGATGAAACACTATTGCAGGATCTTAGATGCAGTAGACAAAGCCCAGTCATCTGACATCTGCAGTGAGGTAAAGAGTGTGTCTCTTCACCAGAAGGAGCCTGGCTCAGGGGACCACGGGATTGTGGGGACACCAAAAAATGGGGGCATGAAATCATTTCACTTGTAAAAAAATCATTGTAATTGTACTAACTGTAATAACAAAATACAAAAGTAAAAATGTATTAATTCGTTTAATCCCAATTTTTTTCCTGCTAAATAAGTACATGCATTTCAATCCTTGGACCTCCCTAACACATGATATTTATGAAGTATTGCATTTTATGTTGGTTATGTTAGTGAAAATGTAGGTTTTATACTCGGCAACAGCTGTTGCCGGTGGGAAACTGCATAGTCTAAATTACACAAACATGGCCTACTTATACATATAGAATAAAATAAGAAAAACATGACATGCATAACCTGTTATAACAAAGAATGGTTACAAGAGTGTTCAGAAATATTTTAGATATATAAAGATTCAATGGCACATCCAGCAAATGTCATAGTCTCAATGTAGCGAGTGACTTTTGATCTCATTTGGTCATTTCATCAATGAGGCAAAGTCAGGTGAAAATGTTAGTATGAACAAATCTCCCTGTTCCACCAGACCAAGCAGTACACCTTGTCCCCGTCCTAAACTAGTTTCAGGCATGGCGTCATCTTGTAACAGTCATTCAGTGCATAGGCCACCCCTAAGACAGGGGAGGGTTTCAATCCTCCCCTATCCTCTTCTACAAAATGATGTAGAAGACATCAATTTGAGGTTCCTTCAGGTCTAGAAGATTTAAATATCTGATAGTTTTAAGCTGTGTGGGAACAGCAAGGCATATAGAATAAACAGTGAAACTATGGACACATAGCATAGCGCTGTCTATGTATTATGCTAACGGCAACAATTGTTGCCATGCTTACATTCACTCTTCTTATGATCAAAAGATGGATGAAGGGATACAATTTTCTTTACATATCAGTAGAAGACACTTGAAAGAACATATGTTCAAAATATTTTATTTATATTTGTTTAATTAAATATTTTACTGCCTTCTTCTTGTACAGGTTTGTTACAGACATTTACCTCCAGCATTACAGGCAGGAAGTAAAGAGGTCTGGTCATGTGACCTTTCACACTAGATACATGAAATTGATATTGCTTAGAGTAGACACATTATTATTTTATTTTAAAATTTCAATTAGCTGCCAAAAGTCAAAACAATTCTTCTAGAGCGTCCAGAAGTTAGAAAAAATGTCTGGCAACAATTGTTGCCGGTGGGATTAAACGGGTTAAGCCTGTTAATATATTTAAACAATACAAAAGTAACAAATGTGCTTCAGAAAAAGGTGAATCTCTTCCACTCTCCCACATGGTGTCTCATTCTCCCACCTTCCAGCTGTCTGTTTGATTTGGACTTAATCTCAAATTTGCCAGAAAAAAAGAAGAGAAGACGGGATGATGCTCACATCATTCTCACACTTTCTTTTTCTCCCTCCTGTTCGTCTTTCCTCCTACTCTGTGCTGTTTTGGAGTACTCAGAGGAGCTGGTGCATCACATGGTACCAGCTAGGAGGGACAGAAACAGGAAGAAACTCAGAAATTATTTTACTGTTGTAGACAGAAGAAAAACATAGCAAAGCATCACTGGCACTCACATTTAATGCAACCCTTAACGGCTTTGAACAAATAAATAAAGTTATGTTAGACTTATACGGTGCTTTTCTGGATGCTCAAAAATGCCTTACAATAAAATCAGTTAGTCCTATTCACCCACACACTGATAATGGCAAGCTACCGGAAGGCAAAGTGGGAGAAGTCTGAAGCCCAAGGACACAACGACTGAAATGGACAGAAATGGACAGAAATAGATGGGGAAGGGACTCAAACTAATTAACACGATGAGGTGAACTCCTACCTCCATCGATACCAATTAATTTTTTTAACACGTTTTTTAAAAACATGTTTAAAAACAACAATAATTACAAAAGCAACAATATGTTGTATCCACAAGATTGTGCGCTAGATTGTGGGTATGTGTGTTTGTGTTTCTTCTACCTTCCTCCTCCATAAGGTGTGACCGGCTGGAGAAGCCTCCAGCTAGCGCTCATCACATTCAAGGAGCAGAATTTAGAGGAGCAAGTTTCCTGGGGCAGACACCAGATGGTCAGCTTACTGCTTGTGTTTAACAGGCTTGCTCATTAATTGTCACTAAAAAAGAAAACTATTTACTCTGCTGTTACCTCCTGTGACCTTTGTGCCTCCTAGTTCCATCCTGCATGAAAGATTTACTTCTGCTTCCCTGGATCCTACTTCCATGTTGCCTCTGCTGTCCTATGGTGAACTGCTCCTATAAAGCCTTGGGTCCTTCATCAAACCCTCACCTGCCTGTCCCTCTCCCAGCCAAACCCATCCTCAACCTCTATGCAGGAATACTTATCTTCCCTCCTGGTTATTGTACCTTGCTATCTCCATACAAGATATTGTTAATTCTCTGCCTGCACTCAGTAATCACTCACTTGTCTTGCAGTGTGGACCAAGATCGAACATCGTCCTTCATTTGCCACTAATCTCCAGACTTCATCTTTATCCTGTTTTAAATAAACCATTTACTTACTATTTCAGTGTCTGTAACTGTTCCTCACACCAGAGTTTACTTTCCACAAAAAGACACAAAGACATGAGAAATGATCTAATATCCAGCCTATTTACATCTGTCTTGCTTGTGTGTTTTTTGGGGTTGCATCAAACGAATACACGAGAAAACAGCACAAAAATAATTCCTAATCTAGTATTACTTTATAGGGGACTCATGTATGACACTCCCCATTGTTATATTTATTTGTACGTCAGTTGTTTCCTTAATTTAATCCCACTTAAAATTGATTGTTTTGTGAGCCTTAATTAAGAAAAATGCACTGAAAAATAGTGAGTTATTGGTCATTCCCCTTCCAGGGGCTCCACAAAACATTTAGCGCTTAGAGCAAACAAATAACTGACAACTGTCCTGTCTAGAGTCTTTGTTATATCTCTCTCCCTTCATTATATTTTGCATCTCAAAAATCATTTGTTGATTTGGACATAATTGAGAAAACAGTGAAAGAAACTCCAAGTTCTGCCGATACAGACAAAGAAATCCCTGTGATGATGCACATGCAGCTCTGGCTCAGTTATCTACACATGTCATGCAAATGTGCTTGGTGCAATTTTCATGCCCTCAGAGGCAAGATTGTTCCCAAAACACCTCATTAAATAGTTGAAAACAAAAAGAACCCCATGGAAGTGAGAAAATATATCAAGACGTGTTTAGTTCATGAAGGTTGGGGTTTAAAGGATCACAAGAGAGCAATTTTTCCATTTTGGTTCATACTGACTACCATCCTAGATTTTCAACATTTTACTCTGTTGAATTCTGTTTTAATGCTACATATTGTACGTGTAATGATGCATATCTGTAATGATGGGGTGTTTTATGTTTACAATTTCTTTTTTAATTAAAGATGAATAATAAATTTGTGTCTTCAGCCCTCTGGCACTGCAAATCTTGTCAGCGTTCGTCCTCCTGTCAAAACAATTCTCTCAGTTAGGAAGTTAAAAGCTTCTATAGACAGATTATTAATGCATAACATTTGAAATGGATTATACTACTAAGTATTCAATCCAACCAACCCTTTGCAATTGCAAGACTTCCCTCGCCGTTATTGGGATATGCTTGGCCACAGTGTTAGGAGCAAAGTTTTGAAACTTCATGCAGAAAAGATATTCTTGAGCCTGACAATTAAAACTTCTAATACAAACCTTTTAGTACATTAGAAGATGCTGCAATTATAAAAGACAATCTTTTAGCCAAACCTTTGAATAACTTTGCTTTCTGAATACGAAAACTTATTTTCACTGGAAATACTTGTGCTAGTTTTGTGAATTACAAAATACTTTTGAGAAACAGGTAATCAGGTCTTTAGGTTTACAAAAAACAAAACACAATCATGGTTGTTTTATTTCTCTCTTAAAATTTTATTGATCAAGTAAATGATAAAGTGCTTTACTGAAATACATATTTAATGGTGGTATTTGTCCCTCTTACTTGTTATGCATTATACCTGTGCCTTTTGCCTCAGCTGGTTCGTTTGTGTGTGTTAGATAAAGGCCAAAATCTCTTTTTTTTCCCCGCCCTGACAGGTTGAAAAAAAGGGATTTTGTCATCACTAACTTTTTGCAGACCTTTAACCTAGAAAAACCTAGATCTGTACCTTTGAACAAAAAGATTCTGACAGGAAATATCAACATCTTCTTGATGATATTCATATACACATTACTGCTCCCATGTGTCCATCTGGCTAGAGTAGAAAGTTGTAGAGGCTTTTGACTTGTAAATCAACCATCTGATTTAATTTAACAGCACATACTCATCAATAAATGAATGTCTTAGATTGTGGTGACCCGATGGGTAGGGCTGAAACCTCCTTACCACTGAGACTGGGTTGAACTTTGAGGTTAGCTCCTTAATGTTTCATTTGTGCAGCCAGGGTACAGCTAACATCATCCCGAGTGATCTTTTTAGAGGTAAAAGTGCTTTCGTCTAGACAGACATCTTCACAGATTATGCATAAAAGGAAACTCTTCAGTTCTTCTCTGTCATCCTAATATGAGGCTGCCTTTTTAGAGAGCTCAGCATGTTTCAAACATAAAACTTCTCAGATGTTATGAAACGAAAATTTCCCATTTGGGATTAAATGTTTATAGGTTTGAATTTTTCAAGTATTCATTTATGTACTTTACCTTCTACATCTGTACATCAAATAGAGGCTTAGAATATTTTTTGTGACGTTTAATATTTTTTTCATTTATACCTGTACATTCCACTCATGCAGAAATCATGAGTAGAATGATTCAGTCATGTTATGAGCAACAGACTCACAAAAACCCCCAAGGCTTATGGAACATGTTTGTAACTTACAACATTACTTTGGGTGTTATGCTCACTTCATTATTGTTACTTCAAGATCAGCTCAAAGTGTGACACCAAGTAAGATTTTACCCTGTCAGAGGGATCCTCGAATATTAAATGCTGTTTAGGACCAAAGTGTAAATTAGGGAAATATAAGTGTGCAGAACATAAATTGCCAGTTAAATATTTTGCATGTGGTAATACCTGAGATTAGGAAGCATAAATGGCGTTTGATTTTGAGTGTATCTTGAAGTTACAGCGCTGCAGGAGATGTACATAGAAATAAAAAATGTGCAGTGGCTCACAGCAAGTAAAACTGGTAGGAATAAAAATAAATGTCTTTGGTTTACTGCATTTGAGGCTTTGACCAAATAATTTCACCTAGATTTTAATAGTTGCTTTTTTTTTTCATGGAGCAGAAGTATATATGTAAACTTAAGGACATTATTTGTATTTCAATACTCAGATAAACATTGTAATCAATGTTGTCAGTTTTATTATGTAGTAAATAAATGCTATACATTAGGGGAAAATATTCGGGGTGTTCATCAGTTAACACAACTGGCAAAACAGAAGCACATCAGGGTTTCCATGCTGTGAGGAAAAGCATTGAAATTTTAGTCTGAAAAAAGTATATTTATTGAAAAAAATTTAGACTTTGTTTAAAAATGGCTTGCCCAACCAATCATGCATCCATTCATCATGAATCCTTAATAACCTTGAATAAAGAAATGATGGGATTTTGTTATGAAAAACATCCAGAAAACCTTACTTATGCACATAATGTTAATCATGATCCTACTTTAAACAGCACATTTTTAATCAGCTTTTCACAAACCCCAAAAATGATCTCAATATTTTATCTCTAAATATCCTAATGCAGTCTGACACCCACATTATGTGAATCATTATCATTTATCTCATTCAGTTTGATTGAACATTACCATAGCAATCAGTTAGCAGCTGCAGCCTAAACACCTGCATCTGTTAACATACTCAGCATCTATTGTCCAATTACGACACAAGCAACAAGATCAGCTCAATGTGTGACATTGAGGAATGGGGGAAGTTTTGAGAAACAAGTCTGGAAGTCTAAATGTTACGTTACTCATCGGATATTTGATTTGGAATAAAACAGCAGTAAGGAAAAGCGTACAAGAAAAGCATGCATGTATGACTGTTTTTGTCACACATAAATGTCATAAAGAAAAAACTAGAGGAGATTGAGAGTGTATTTCATATGTATAACATATTGTATTTTATGGTTATTAATCCCTGTAAAGTGGCACTGAAATGAAAAATACAAGTAGGTGGAATTTCTCTTGGGGAAAAGACAACAGCCTGTAGCATGGCTTTCAGATTTCCTGAGATTTAAAAGAAAGTCCTGTTTGCACAGATGGTTCTATTATTTTCTGGATTATTCATTCACAAACTGTCTCAAATACTAACTTTTGTCCTGTTTTCACCTCTGAAAACAACCCTTTACTCTCAACTGAGCTTGTCTGATACAAAAAGGAATTGTAAAAACATGAATGTGAAATAAAAATAGAAACAAAAAATCTTTCTACCCATTGTTTAATGTCTTGCATTTCCCTTTATGAAAATTTTGCTTCATAAATTTGGATGCAAGATGAGTCAAATATCCTTGATATCTTCGATGACTAAATGAGGTGAGATACATTTAATAAAAAAGGTAAATATATGTTATAAACATATCTGAGAAATTAATAGTGCTCTACTGCATGTGTCAGCAGTAAAATAATTGTTATATTGATGATGTTGGTTTAAAACAAAGACTTTATGATGAGTATATCTTAATTTGTTGCTCAAACCTCTTCTCCCTTTCTTTGCCCTTGGCAAATGTTGCACCAAGGCCAAATTATAATTTAATTTCCTTTAGCCTGATTACCTAAAAATTAGAAGATATCTGGGGAATAATTAATATAATTTTTAATTAAGGAGAGTTAATAATGAGTTGATTAATATATAAATGAAGCTAAGGATTGGACTTCAGTTTTGCCTGAGGATTTTGATTTCTTACACTGAATAAAACCCCAAGATATTGAACCTTTAAGTATACATGTGGGAAGAAAATGGAGGGTTATAAACTGGAGAATTTTCATTTTCATTGATTAAATTTCCGGTTGTAAAGTCTTTGCAAACAGAAAAAATTGCATTGCTGGATGGGGAAAAGCAACTTGAAGCATTATTGGGTATCAAATGATTTAAACATTAGAGACAATTCCCTGTTTTACAACAACAGCGTGTTCTTGTTCATTCCACGCTTGAGTTGAATATTTTAGATATAGACGAATTTTCTGTTAATGCTTTGGAGCATTCTTCCACAGAAAAATCCACAAATGAGTGAATCATAAATACTAAACCATGAATACTGTTTGCTTTTCCACCAACTGAAGAACCAAGTGAGGGCCATCAATACAATCGTCTCATTCATCCATCAGTTCGTTATCTTCCTGTTCTATTTGTGAGTTAAGAATGATTGTAGTTTATGGAAGCAATTTAACCATATCAATATTATTTATACCTGCATCCCTGCAATACAGTTGGTCTAAAATCACCACCTTAGACTATCAAGTAATCAGTTGATCTCTCATCTACAAATGCAGCTAGAAACAGGAATAAAACAAAGCTTTCTGAGCAAAAGATTTATTAATTCCAACTAGAGATATTAAGAGAATAACTGTGTTAAAAAACTAAGTCAGAAATGCTATTTATGGTTTCAGGGGATGTTCATTAGCTGCAAGCGGTGCATTGACCTATTTAAATGCCGTGGCGTGCGATTTTAAAATAAATCAGCCTCTGTTTTCCTGTTTTTTTTGTTTTGTTTTGTTTTGTTTTGTTCCCCAGGTGTTCTGCCTTGGCATTTCAGGTATGACATGTGGAGAAGTTGGTTGCCTACATGTGCCAGGGCAGTTTTTCTCAAGCTGGTTTTCTTATTGTGTGACCGACTTAATAAATCAAGATTGTATTTGGCAAAAAAGTCAAAAGGCCACACTGGCAGAATAAGATCCAGTGTTTTCTTGACTTTAAACCACCTGGTTTAATTATGTATGGATGCCTTGGTTAATCTGATGCTTATTCAACATTCTATTGTAGAATTGCTGCTTTTTAATGGTTCTATTATTTAGAGAGAAGACGACTTTGTTAGAAAATGTTATATTTTGAGAAAGTGAGAGGAACCAAAAAAAGGGTCAAACATAACCAACATATTATCAAAAATGACATGTTAATTGGACTTTCCCACATGCAGTGATTTTAAATCAAACATTTACATATAGATTCATGTTGAACCCAACATTTCTTTAGATTGTATTGATTACACACATTATTAGCCACTAGGACATGTTTTTTCAAGCACCGACAGTAGTAATGTCTGTTCACAGTGGTTTTAGTGCAGTTCTGATGCTTTCTAATTGCTTTCCTCAATCTTTCAGTTAAATTGTGCAATCTCCCTTCAGAGTTTCTGTAATAAGGTAATACAGAATATGATTCAGAAGCCATAAAAATTCTCCATTTTGGTTAAATGGCTAATTTTACAGAAAACAAGACACTCGGACTGCACAGCTGTGCAATCTGTGTTGAGAAAATTTGCCTGTGTTTTGTTCCATACACCCATTTAGTATATTGCTGTTCAGATAATGCCAATGCCGGACTTATGCATTCATCTATTATTTTAAAACCTAAGATTTGCCAGGCAGGTATTTATAAACAATTTCTTAGCTGAACAACTTAGTAATTTTGTTCTAAATTATTAGTTTTATTAATAATTATCCTAAGCAATTATTACAGTTATGAATAGCCAGTAGCTCTGACAAGTAAAAATTTAATTCAAAATATGCGAGTTAAGAAGCCAAAAAACTAAGTGCCACCCTTAGCAGTTTTACTCTCTGTGTTTTATAGATTTGATTGTGCCATAAAATACAGCACAATCCAAAGGAAAACTACTGTGAAACAAGCCAAAGTTTGTTGTTGGTGTTAAATTAAAAAATGATTTTAAAGAATAGTAAAAATCAAATACGCATTACAGCTTTACAACTGTGGAGCCACTATTATTTTAGCACAGCTATTAGTAGTCGCAGCCTTGGAGGGAAAATACATTCACCTTGCAAATAACTCTAAATACAGTCAGATGTGTCAGCTCTTTTATATAAGACATTCTTAACTCTCTCTCACATCTTGTAGTCCACCTGAAACACTCTCCAGTCCATGCCACTCAGATTTCTGCTGTACCTTGGCAAGCTTTTTCCAACCCTGTAGAAAATTCTCTGTGAAAAGTGACCAACATGAGGAAATTAAAGAGAAAAAGAAATCACAGAGAAAGGGAAGATAACTGCCTGAGGGGAGTGCATCTATTAGAATTGAGGATTAAGCCGACTGGAATTTAAGCAAGCACAGCTAAACTGTGAAGTACAAACATAAGCATGCATCTTTCACCACACACACACGTATCGTCCTATTTTTGTTTTTCTTGTCAAATGTTAAGCCTAAATAAACTTCAGTTTGAATGTTTTCCTCTCTTACGCCAAAGAAAAGGAAATAATTGTGTTCAGTGAATACCATGTTCAGAAACCCAAGTCTTTCAATGAAAATTCATCTGAGTCAATTTTAAAGGACACATTGAATGCTCAACCTTCTACATGGATGAGTTTAAACATCACAGTGTGCTTCAGCACCGATTCCCCCACACAAGAGTGACACACTCATGAAAGACAGAAATCCAACAGAGCTCCTTTAGTGCCCTTCGTGGCATTTTACTGTCCACCATCCTTCCACAGGTGACTTTCTTCATATCAGCCTCCAGCTGACTTGACAGGAAGCAGACAATGTCATTAAAAAACACCAAGCACCTGCCAGGGGACTGGGTAGGAATGCTAAGTGTCCTGAGATCTGCCACTTAATGTGACAAGGGCATTTCAGCACCTGACAAGCCAGCCTTAGCCATGCTGCACTGCAGGCCATGCTGTGAGATTTGTCTCAAAATGTTCTTCAGTTGTCTTTTATTTTATTGTACAAAGTCTGAATTTAAACACCTCAATCCCGTAGCCTTCAGGCCCATGTGACATACAAAGAAAGTTCAAAAAGGTTTTAAAAATTGTTCCCGATATACAGGGGCTCTCAAAAGTGCACACGTCACTGTTAAAATGGTTTTACTTGACACCGTTGTTGTACAATTTGAGTGGACATTAAACAAGCAACCTAACTACATAATTGCCTAAATTGTTTGTAAAAGCACATTTTAAACTAATTTCAGCATTAAGTCTTCATTATCAGCATCCTGTAATCTTAACTTTGCAACAATTACCCACTCTGCCTTGCAAAAGTTCTCCAAATCAATCAAATTGCGAGGACATCTACTGTTCATAGCTCTCTTCATGTGACACCAAAAATGTGCCAAATTTTGTTCTGGATAATAAAAAGACAAAAGTGAACAATTAAAACTATTTTTAAAAAGTAAACTCTTATTTTACCAGGTGGCATCTAATTGAGATCACCTTTTACAAATGTGGCCTGGCCACAAAAACAACAACATACATCCTTTACTTTCATTACTTCTTAAATGAAAGTAAAATAAAATGGTATATTGAAAACAATAAAAAAAATAATTCCATAAATAGTCAATCTCAATCACTAATTTGTGAACACAGAGCAATCTTTATCACACATAAAGGATATTACTTCAGAGCTCTGACGATGTAGAATTGCATTACTAATCTAAATAAGTACAAATTTCTCAAGGTCTGAGTTACTGCAACGTCAAGAAGAGGACATGGCATTAAACTGGGCGAGAGGTAATGTGGGAAAGTTGTCATGACTGATGAGATAAGTGGCAGATCGAAACGCAGGCAGGAGAATTAAAGTCGCATAACAACGATTTATTGATGGCCCTAAAGACACTTGCAGGTTAATGCAGGAGAATATGGAGCACAGGAGTTCATCAAGGGTTAGTATCGGGGAAGGTGTGAGTAGATGCAAGGCTCCAGCAGGGAATTATGGCATAGATAAGAGTATAAACATACACATGGAGGAAGGATAGGAAGGACGCCAAGGATAAAACATAAGTTTTGAAAAACACGTTTCAGATGAATAACATTTTTCATGTCATTCACCTGAATGTTCAGGTGGATGACATGAGGTCATCTCAAGAGGGCACCAAGGTTCCAGGGCTTGGCCAAATGACTTGTAGAAACCATGAAAGGGCTTGAGCAGCTGAAGGAAGTTGAGGTGACCCAGAGACCAATGGGGAAGGTAGTTGGTAGACTTAGTACAGCAACAATGATGGTATGGAGATCTGCAATGCAGGAGCGTGGAGAATAAGGGTAGGCAGTGATGAAGAGGACCTGAGAGATTGTGGTGCTGAAAATTGTGGAAAAGTAGGTCAGACTGTGCATAGTGCTGGCAGAGAAGCTTGGAGACCAAGGGTCTTTGATGAAGCAAAGTGTGAGCTTGCAGCAACGCCAGGGATCAGGAAGCCATTGGAAGAAGATTGGAAGCAGATGATGGATGATGATGACTAAAGAACCCAGTAGGTGATCCAGAAGATCTTGAAACTTGTAGTTCAAGAGTTTGGAATCAGGTAGCTGCTGACAAAGGTAATGTTTGCTTGGGTCTGGTGACCGACTGCACTAATGGTCTAGCAGCCGGCTGCAGGCTCTTTTGTCGGAAGAGTTAGTTCTATGGTGTAGAATGTCTGGAAATCTGTGGCACACGAGCTTGAAGTCTGATGGATGGAGGCAAAGAAGCAGGTACTCTGAAGGCTGATGGTACAGGAGTCTGAAAGCAACAGAACTGTGATCCAGTAGGTTAGGGTGTCTACACCTGTGGCTGAGGTAGCTTCCAGATGACCAGAAACCTGGATGATGACAGAGATACCTAGTGGGCCGACATCGAAGGATGACAACTGGTGATGGAGGCTTAAGGACCCTCATGTTTGGAGAAGATGACGAAGGAGGAAGTGCAGGGATTGCTTGGCTTGATTGGTCAGGAAGTCCCAGGGTGGCTGACAGTTAATTCATTAGAGCGAGTTAAATGTAGGTTGCTGGCCTGTCAATGTAGACCAGTAGCTAGGTGCTACTTGGTAGTTAGATTGATGGTATGAAGGTTGTAGCACATAGGTATCATTAAGTCTTAGTTTGTGTTGTCCCTTGATTGATAGCAACTCCTCAAGGTGGATCACTGAACATATCAGGTAGATTCTGCTTGTATGTAGGCGCAGCATCTCATTTCATGTAGGTAAGTATTCCAATGGAGCACAAAAGCATTAAAGGACTTTACCAAAATGTTGTAGTATTGCAGACAATTAGAAAAATGTTCCAGGTTTTCTGAGGCACACAATTAAGACATACTGAAAGATAGCTTAATTACTTCAACCAAAAGGACAATCAGGGAACTGGCGGAGAGAAGCACTGATTCTAACTATCCATGATTTGATTGCAGATGACTTAGAAGTTGGGCCCGCCCTATGAGGAAAGCTGTTCCACAAGAAGAGAAAAGGAAGGAGCAAAGAAAACACAATCTTTGCTCTAGCAAGTTCTGTTAAGTGTGACTTTGTATAACATTATTCATAAATCTTTGGTTCCTGTTTTCCTTCAGCAATACCACACCGATACAATTTCCTCACCTCGTCTCTTAAAAGTTAGATTTCTTATCAATTCATAAAATAGCTTTTTTGTTGCATTCTAGAAAACATCCCTGATTTCTTTGTGGGAAATAGGTTTTAAACTATGATGCATTTTTCATGTGTATAGCAGAAGTGAAATTTTCTAGTGACAGTCTCGTTTTATACCATCTCACCTAACCGTCACAGTTCATTGGATATGGCTCTATTATATCTAGAAGGATGATGGCTGAGAACAGACCTGTCTACGATGATTTGTCTTGAACTCATCTTATGATCCAGTGAAACGTTTGCTGTCATAGCTTTGGTCTTGTGGATAAAATATATTTTATTAAGAAAACTGACAATGTTTTTTAATTAGATAAAATTAGCCCATTATTTAAAATCACTATTTAGTTTTGGAGACATGGAAAATGCTTTGATTGGTGTGTTTAACAACACTTGGTAAAATAAAAAGATCATGCAAATTTATTTGTTGTAAATTGTAAAAACATTTGGCAAAAATAAAAGTTTGATCAATTTCCATCGTTTAATTTCAGCCAGGACTAGCCCTCATATTTACAGAGATCCGGACATAAATGAAACTCTTATCCCAACAAAACGAAGTTATTAATCTTATTTTTGTAACAGCAGTAATTCTTCTACATCCAGGGTAAATTTAAAAGATATCTGGATTAAAACTGAAAGCTCTTTCAACATCTAGAATAGGTTCTAGATTTGTTTAAGAAGCGCAAATGTAGACCTGGTTTAGCTGCAACCAACTAGTGAGCTGGTAAACACCTGCTTCTTCAGTTACAGACTATATTGTTCCTTTTTATTTTACCGCTAATGTTAAACCACTTTTAAACCAGGCAGGTCTATCATCTAAAAAAATACAGGTCTAAATCACGACTACAAATAGACGGCTCTCTGGCTCATGTCCAAAAAAGGTCCAGTGTTGATATCAAGCCCTTGGCTCAGTAGGCAGGACGCATGCTTGCTGTGATGGAAAGCAAGGTTTTTAATGAGTGTGAGAATGAAAAAAAAGTCTGCATGAGTCAATTGACAAAGTATTCCACTGAATTACAGATAGTCACCTTACTTCCATAACCCAGGAACCTATAAACCATCTCTGACAGAGCACATAAGGATAATGTTGAAAAAATAAATAAAGTCAACTTTCACTCTAAATTAGCTACTACAATTATAGCAATATTCTTAAATGCTCTGATTACCTACACATACATCAGTATATTAGCTGCTTTGTCAACTAAACGACTATTGACAACATGGATCAGAGAAAACAGAATTTGCTGCTCACATTCTTTCTTCAAAACAGAGTGAAACATTTTTTAACGGTTGGAGAGGTTCTATTATAAGTTATCCATCCATCCATCCATCCATTTTCTGTGCACCCTTTTCCCTAATGGGGTCGGGAGGTGCTGGTGCCTATCTCCAGCTGCGGTCCGGGCGAGAGGAGGGGTCACCCTGGACAGGTCGCCAGTCTGTCGCAGGGCAACATAGAGACAAACAGGACAAACAACCATGCACACACACNTAGGGACAATTTAGAAAGACCAATTAACCTGACAGTCATGTTTTTGGACTGTGGGAGGAAGCCGGAGTACCCGGAGAGAACCCACGCATGCACAGGGAGAACGTGCAAACTCCATGCAGAAAGATCCCGGGCTGGGAATCGAACCCAGAACCTTCTTGCTGCAAGGCAACAGTGCTATCAACTGTGCCACTGTGCAGCCCCTATTATAAGTTATTTAAAATAAAATAAACATTTGAATACATCATTACTAAGTATTAGCAGCTAAATGGAGAAAAGGAATATAAAAAGCTAAGAGTACAGGTGTTTTTAATGCTGGGATGCAGGTCCTCTAAAAGGATTAAGGTCTTTGGTCTGCTTACAACCACCTTCAGCAAACTGACAAGGAAACTTCTGACTACACTCCCTTTGGGCAGCTTTCCAGTAAATTGCCTAAGAGACACTGTTTGTAAGTGTGCTTTGGTGTAGCATTTCTGTATTATTTATTTTGCAAGGCCTCGGGAAATGCTGTCAGCTTGTGTTAAAACTTAAAAACTCTCCTTGGAGAAGTTTTAAATAAAACCCTCCAAACAAAATGGTATTTTAATGTCAAAAGTCATGCAGCTCGTTCATAGAAATGGTTGATATTGCTTCCAATTCTGATGCTGAACAAGACCAATTGCAAAGAGTGAAGACACATAAACTGAATTCTGTTATGGGGAATTGTAAAGAAATAATAAAAAAAATCCTAAACTGAAGAACATGTGTTCAGGCAGCAACTAATTTATGTTATTTGTTGTTATTTTATTTTAAGGCTCAAGCAGAATTATGAGGAATTTCATCATACAAGGCTGTAAAAACCTTAAAAGTTAAATGTTTAAAAATACATAACGAAGAGGCAAAGGGGGATTTGCAATAAATCAAAGAAGCAAAGTTCAAAAGCTTCAGAGTTTTGTAGAAAGATTAAAAATATGTTTTAAAGAAAATGCATGTTTTGAACTTAAAGTTTAAGGTGGCTATTTGAATTCTCTTTTCCCTTTGCATACTTTTCATGTGGGAATCGCTCAGGCTTCATAGGTCCTCTGCAAACAATAACTGAAATGAATATTTTTTGTGATGTTTAGCAAACAGAAATCATTTTGTGAATCCTCACTGTGTATGTAAACACTTGGTTTCCATAGCCAGTTGGCAGTAAAGCATGAAAAGTTGATTCTAATTATGTTGATTTATTTCTGTTCTTCTCTTTAACTTGGTAAAACAATAATTTTACGAGCATCCCTTTATCTGTGCCACTGCTCATATGAAATTATTGTTAGTTAATAATTTAGTTAGTTGTCCTTTAGCTGCCACATGAAGCTGAGGTGGGGTTGCAGACCTGGCTGAACTGCCTGCCATTTCAAAATTCTCCTTGCAGCAATCTGGTACTATCTTTTTAGTGTGTGTATTTGTCAGAGATTGATACTTTGTCAGCAATAATTTTATTTTAACACTCTGCCCAGTTGTATTTTTCCTAACAGTTACAAAAAATCTAACGGAAACACATCTAGTTTGTTTCTAAGTGTATGGCCTAAATATGCATTCTCTACAGCTCCTCTTTGACTCCATATTTTTATTCAATCCACTGGTTGCCGTGGTGATCTGTGAGGCAGTAAAACATCCAAAGACCCTGAAGTCCAACTTCTTATATAATGATTCACTAAGAATGATTACCATGTGTAGGAAGTTGACATTTGGTCTTAAAAATCCCCATATAATTCACTTTTTCAAACAAAGAATCTAAAGCTGAGTTCTCAGGGAATACCAGTGTCATTTTCTCTTCAGCTCTGATCCAAGAGCAAAATATTTCCTTATTGGGCATCACTTAGAAATGCACCAGTTGCGTTAGGCCTGCAGCCATCAAGTGTCATCGAGGAGTAAGAAACAGTAAATGTCAGTGTACCGGTGGGTTTACAAATAATAAGAATGCAGGCTCTGCTGTTTTGTTTTGTTTTTTTATTTTAACTGCGGAATAATAGGAAAGGGTATTTTTAACTAAGGCATGTTCTGCTACCAAACTAAGCTCAGTTAGACTGATTTAATATCTGAACATACGTGATTTTGCATTATTGCTACTCTGTGTATGAGCCTCCACCATGTGGTCATACAGATCTGCAACTCATGCATAGATGAAACAAGGTCAGAGTGGTAAAACATGGGAAGCTCTCTTTGTGGGCTGTACTCAATCTGCTGCGTCCATTAAGTGCAACCTACTATCAGTAGTAGTCACAGTTTGTGACTGTTCTGCTTATGCAAAAATATCCAGATGGGTACAATTTGCAGTACATATACACAGGAAAAATAATTCATCACAAAGGTGACAACAACACAAGTAGAGCAGATTACCTTTCAAAACTAGAACATAAATGGCTCGATTGCTAAATCAGCTGAGTGAAACGTGATGGATTAGGTCTTCAAATGTTGCAACTGTTGTTTGGTCTATAGAGTAATTTAAAGGTTTAAAGGTTTAAAACTACAGGTACAAATACATATTTAAAACCACAGCTAATAATAAAAGCAGAAAAAACACTATACACTGAAAAGATCAAAGTTGCTTAGAGGTGCAAACTCTACAAGGGTTGGTTTGGATATTAAAGATTTGTCTCTGTAACATTCTCCAAATTTTATCCATTCTCTTTAGCCTGCCCTGATTGCTCTCCAAGTCACAATTAACCATTTTACCTCAGTGTAATGCAACATTATAACCAATTTCCCTTTGCCCACATTCTTTGATGCTCTTCTCAGCTCTTCACTGTGGGACAGGAATGGAGTTTCCTGAGGAAAATAAATACATGCGGCTCCCTTTCATGTTTGTCAACAACCCCTATGGCTATTGCAAGAGCAAGATTTGGAATTATTCTGTACCTGAATATTGAAGACTTCTTTCAATGTATGAACGGTAACTGAATGTGTCCAAGAAGGTATGCAATTCAAAATACAACAAAGATTATTCTCGGTGGGGGTCGTTTGATGCATTTACTACATTAAATTTGGTTCTAAAGGTTTAACAGTTAGCTGGGAACGTGTGCATGAGCAGAAACTCAAACAGCAGGGGGGGATTTGATTATGAAAACATGACGTTCATATTATCTCACTCCAACCTGGGTTTGGGGTTATTTCTTCAAAAAGCTTTTATGTTTTTTTTGTTCCCTTCAGTTTTAATATATACAAACTTACTGAGATTAGAATATCTCTGCAGTGCAAAAGAAGAAAATCTTTCAAATGAATTTAAAAAAAAAATGAAAGTAGAGTTGTACACATTGGACCTCACATTCACATTCCATTTTTGTCTTTTCTTCCAAAAGAAAAAGTTATTTTCACTTTCAGTCGTTTCATTTCACATGGCCAAACTGACTAAAACTGAACTCGGTGACTTGTGGTATGTCAACTACCAATTAACTGTGAGGGAATAACTTTTAAATTATAGCCACAATATGTATTCATTTTAACTTTAAAAGCAGCAAAAGGTCATTTATTATTGTTATTTATCCAAATACATAACCGAAGGGGACATTTCTCCACCAGGAGTAAAAAATGAAAAATTCAACAGTCATGGGCAGCCTCAGGGTGGCGGCCTTGCTAATCACTTGGCTAAGTATGCATGTGGTGACAGTGGAGAATAACCATTCCAATTTAACAGGAAGAAACCTGCAGAGGAACCTGACTCAATACCGGCTGTCTACTTTGACTAGCTAGGAGCTGAAAGGACAAGAAACACTGAAGCTGCTGTCACAAAACACAAATAAGTTAACAGTGCAGATGAGTCAAACCACAAAGTGATGGATGAGCACAGGACAGACTGCATCAGAAAAGTACTTCATACCTTAATACAGTGTGAATTAAAAGTACAGCAGTGCTTTTGTGAGGTTAAAATGCTTTCCTAAGATGTGTTGCATTTATCATTTTCAGACACTTTATGGCTTAATAATGTGTTAAATCCAGTGACATGATTCTGCACTCAGTTGTGCTTAATTGCTTTTATTGTTACTTTGGCTGTTGATGTTATTTTTCATCTATGTGGAGCAACTGAAAATTCATGCAGTTAATGGAGCAGAGACATCTACTGACCCATCAAGCTTTTGTTCACTGTAGCGTTGCATCGTTTGAATATCCTGCAGACCTGCTGGCACAGCATTGCTGACAAACCTGGATTCCTAAGGCTTCAGCGGAATAACTGGATCGTGTCAGTAAAGGTTGACGAGGATGTGACTGACAAGCTGGAGGAGTAATGCAGAAATTTTCTGAAAGTGCAACTCTAGAGGTTTAAACTTTCAGAGGACAGATGAGGCTGTTTCTTAAAGTCATCCTTTTCTTTTAAAGTAGATAAGCACCAACATTAGGATGAGACATACTTGGTTTGAAGCTAAAAGCTTAACCAACTCACCAGAGGCCTAGTAGTGTATATTTTAGCATTCAAAGTTCAGTAATGGAGTGCAGAAGTGTATCAGAAGTCTGACAAAGCAGTAGTGTAAGATGTCCAGGTAAAAACTGCGGGGCTCCTGGGAAATAGTGATGGAGGTGGTTCCCCTCATCTTCCATCAAGTCTCCTTAAAGCAACTCCCATTTGCCCCCTGAATGTCTGCTGAGGTAAACAGGACATCCAACTGGCTGTCCAACATGTTGAAGATCAGTTTCTCCAGCTTGGTCAGAGGACAAGTGGTCTGTTCAAATAGCAATCTGGACATGTTGAAGATTTCATAAAAATCTGTCAAGTGAAAGGCCTAATATGATGATAAGCTGGTGACATAATTACAAAAATTGATTGCAGGATAGCACAAGCGGATGAAATCAGATGCACCAAATAAGAAGACATCAGTAACAAAAAAAGACACAATCCATATTTTTGGCCAACCAAAAGCCCTCCTCTCAGTTCCGTCTTTGTGGGCAGACCTGAGGTCACATGACAGAAGGCCCATTCCTTCTGTCAGTAGGAATGGGCCAAAATTGCAAAACTATATTGCAAAATTGCAAGACCAAAAATAAATAAATAAATACCACTTGTAAATTTGGTTCTACCATATCTAAAAATTCTCTCAAAAAAGGCATTCTTCAGAAGACTGCTGTTAAAACACATTAAAACACAGAATGCTGTGGTTGTAACATGACAGAACTTGCCACCCTCCTAAACATGCATGTTACAAGTTAGATGCAAAATGTAATTTGAACAAGCAAATACAAATCCAACTCAACTTATGTTTGTGGTGTTACAATGAATTGAGTAATGTCCCAGAAACAACAAGTTGTTTGGGTGTAGTGCATGTCAGATTCAAAATCAACCTTCCAAGCAGGTGTGACTTGTGCTGCTGTGCCGAGGGAAGCAAAAGAAGACACTTCACGCTCCTCAATGATCTGGGATTTACTCCATTGTGCCGTCGAGGTTATGTTTTGTTACACTCAGTTCTCGCTTGGCTGCGTCCACTGTTCCCTCTCCTGGACTGACTGATTTGCCATGATAGTGGCTTTCAGCTGGACTTCTCACCACTGGGTGTTGGTGTGGAGCTTGCTTTAAATAGCATGACATGTTTTACTGATATATGTCAATCCTTGCAACATATCTTCCTCCTGTTGTGGAAAGGATTTGCAAATTGAGTTGGTGTAAAGTTTGCATTGTGTTTATTCAGAAAACAATGCTCATGATAATGCAGGCATGAGACAGAGGCTGTAATTTTCCTTGCTGGCAGACTGCAATTTGTTCCCTGTTGTTAATAGAGACATAGCTCATGGAACCTCTGCTTTATCAGGCTATTTTGATGTGTGGAGTACATTTACATCCATCTATGTGACTAGCATTTAAGCACTCGGGTGTGATTACTGTCCTCTTACTTTGTCACTTGTGCTTTTTCTTTCCCGTGAACATGATCCCACCGTACTATTTACCTGCACAATTCAATATCCCCTGCTCTGATAGAGACACATCTGTCATATTGATCCTCCTAAAAGGGATTGAGGGAGCTCATCTGATGACATTCAGTCAAAACTTGACACAAGGGGGGGTTTGTAATGTTGACGTTCTAAGAACACATAAAAACAAAGAGCTGTCCACCCTGCTTGCTTCATGGTTGATGTACGATGCCAAAAGGTGGCACATCCATGTTTTCAAGGTTAATTTTTCCAAAATTCACACAGAGGAATGAGATGATCGCGCTTAAGACCACTCCAGACCTCAGGCTGACTTCTGTTAAGCTTGTTGTGTGTAACTGACCACAGAGCGGTATGGAACCATTTTTCAGCTGAGTCCATATTTGTTCTGAAAATGCCTGAAAACTTGAATGTTGCTAATGTTTCTGAATCCAATAAAATGGGAACCCCCCCTTGCAGAAAAAAAACGTTAGCTTCATATGTGAAAATCACACTCCAAAACTATGTACCACATGCGAATTGATGTTCGTCACATAAAAAAATCCACATGTAAAACAAGAGGATTTGGAATGTTTCATGGTATAAACATGTGATTTCCTCATGTACACGTTCACAGCCTTCCTTTATCGCTACACCTCCTTCCTCACAGCAGAGCCTCCCGTAAATACAGAGGCTAGTGAACATGAGGGCAGATTATCAGTTTTCCTGTAACGGTTAGTTGTTCCGTCGCCATTACCAGAGCTGCAGCACCTACACAAGCTTGATTTACAGTGCTAATCCTTTCCTCCTAGCGCTGATTGGTTGTTTCTGACAGGGAATGATGCATTTCTATGGAAGGAGGCAGAGAAGCTCAATTTTTTTATTTATGTATTTTTATTTTTACAGATTGTCTGTCATGACAATGAGACTGTCCTTGTCCAGTCTCATTAACTGACAGTACAGTGAGTACTGTCTCATTGAATATGTAAGACTACTATAATGTAGTTTCACATACTTGAAAACTACATATTAGCTTTACTAATATGTTTAAAAACAATATTAAGTTACGTTTAAAAAGATTTTAGCAATAGAGATTGGGGTTATAAGAGGCAAAGATAATTTGTATAAAAAAGAAAAACTGCACAACAGGAGCTGGTGTATTCTGGTTTGTAGGGCTGGCTCTAAAAGTAATTTGAGTGAAAGAAACCCAAAATATAAATTAATAATAATAATAAAAAAAAACATCATAGGAAATATGATGTATAGCTGAGGTTAGATTGAAACTCTGTACTTTTTTGTCACATTGGATTAAAACATTGCTTGTTATTTTTGCAAAACTTTACTGCAATATTTAAACTGTAAATTTGGCAGTGTTTATGTTTTATCTGTGATTTAAATGATTTAGGAAAGTGACATAAAAAATAGGGTATGGGATAATATGTTTTTACCTGAAATCAATAAACTAAACGACAAATAACTCTACTTGGTGTTGTACAAAATAAACTGTTTTTTCAGTAGCAGTAAGTGTTTTGTGGAGCAACGTAAAGGTCTCCCGAGCAAATAAAAACCATATTTAAGCTATAAAGACAAAAAAATAAATAAAAGAAAATTACACTGAACTTTAGGCAGTAAATCTGCTGGCCTTTGTCCACTTATTCTCATGGTTCCTGTCTGAAATTAAAAAGGGGGAGCAGACAGCCTGCCTCCATGTTTATGGAAGCCTTTTTAATATTACCACTGAGGCTCATTAAATTCAGGAATGTTCCTTCTAATACTGGCTTCAACATTGATAAGGGGACAGAAAATTGAAGATCAGCAGGAAGCACAGGGGATGGACTGAGGGGGATGGAGGTGGCCAGCAGCAGATGAGAAGTGGGAGAAACAGATTGCTTTTGACTCCAGGTCTACTGGGAAAACCTGCTAAGTCTGAGCAGCAACAGGCAGTAGGTGTAATGTCAAACACTGCTTATCAGAAATGAAGAATCGTGCTTAATGGCCCACAGTTAAAACTACAGACTTACCCTGACATGAAGTGGCAGAGGGATTCGGCTCTAAAAAGGGTAATTAGAACAGCTGGTGAGTAATCAGCACAATAAAGGGTAGGTGGCGATGGGGTAATCCAGGAAGATGAGGTGCAACATGGTTAGAGCCAAAGACCTTAATGCAGTTGTATTAACAAATGTAAGCTGATGTCCTTGTTCACATTTAGTGAAAGAAAAGCACATTTGTAAGCCCAGAGGACTGACACAAGGTGAAGATAGAAAATAAAAACAAAAAAAATCCATAACCGCTGTACTTGAGTATTATAGAGTTTGATAGGTGACTGATGCCTATCTCCAGCGGTCAGTGGGTGATAGACGGGTCTCACCCTGAAAAGGTCGCCAGTCCATCACGGTACAATGCAAAGAAACAAAGGTTATTTAAGGTGGCTCTCTTTGTGTTCATCATAGCTACAACCCCAGCGTATGTGAAGCCTGGCTTTCAAGGAATCTTATTTTTTTATATGCTGCACACAATGTAATGAGTTTATTTCAGGCAGAAAAAGATGGAGATCAAATCATTGCAGATATTGTTACAACTCCTCCTTCTACTAAATAAAAATAGTAATAAAAACTGTAGAGCAAATATAATCCAGCCCCTTTTGAATATTTCCAGCTTTAATCGTGATTCATTCATCGTTTCATTTAAAGGTTTTGTTCCACATTTCTTATTGTGTCAAATTCTAAATATTATGAAGGCCGATTGAATTACATTTCCTAAATTTTAACCAAAGCAATAGGATAAATAATTAATAAAAGAACTGTATAGAAAGCAAGAATGTGATAAAAAACAATTTTTAATTGAGAATATGTTTTTAATTGGAGCTCTATATGAACAGCGTCTGAGCAGTTTTGGCTATAAAACGGTCAAATAAAAAAGTGAGAAGTTAAAAAAATTTGTTAGGCTCAGCTTTGCTTTTCTCCTCATCACTATTAAACTTTTGGACCCACTTTCTGCCTGAATACACAGACCATGTGACTCTTTTGAGGCATAACGTTGATTCTAAATATTTCTCAGATTACATTGTTCTCTTCCAGCAAGACTTGTGCTCAGGTCAAATTTATCACGTTAAAACCAGGACTAAGTTCAGTTTTCTCCTGAAACAAACACCATTAATCAATATGCTTATTTGAATGGGTTTGTACTCAACATTGGTTATACAACAATCTTACCACAAATGTTTTCACATATTTTCATTTCAATAATTACAGATTTTGATAAATTACTCTCTCTCTACACACAGACATAACTTTTGCCAAAAATCTAACTTAGTAAAGTTGATCCTGCACTTGTTTTTTTGCAACAAGTGCTTGACCTGCATTAAGTTAACTTTTCAAGAGTAAACTTAATAAGCCATCCATTTCCATTTGACTTAATAATGCACAAATAAACCCACTACACACACTAAAAAAGCTGAGAATATGTAATATATGTCAAATACTTCATGGCCAAAATATGTATTTAAAAAAAAGCAGCCCCTACACTCAAACACTCCCAGATCTAAAATGGCCTCTTAATAAAACCTTAAAGAAAATATCACTGCTTTTTCCCACTGAATCACCATATCGACTTTTTCCCACTTTGAGCTTAGCAGAATATTGAAGTGTGCAGTTTGACAGCTTGTGCGTAGGGAACATCCTGATTACAGCTGAGACCAAAACAGAGTCTGAGGTCAGGACCACAATCTGTTTTGCAGACTGACTCAGGGGTCCCATGTCAGGCGGGTGGCTGCAGTCTGAAGCTGTGGCCTGTTTGCCCCTGCAATCATACTCACCCCAGGGGTTATATGTGTTGTAGGGAATATATAAAATCCTGCAGTGTCCCTATTTATTTTTTTTATATATATATAAATGTCAGTAGGACAACAGTATTTATCTCCATATTGTGTAGGGTGATAGGATTTCTATGGGAGTTTTTAAAGATTTTACTTTGTTACTTCAGTTTATCCAAGTTCTATTATTCTGCAGAGGTAGCTATGTATTATATTACCAACAAAAGTTGGGTACTTAAATGTTAAAAAACTTGGAGGAAAAAAGTCTTGGCAGCTATAATGCATTTTTGAAAAACATTGATTTAAAGATTTTAAGCTGGTATAGTTTGTTTACATTTGAAAAAATAACATACATAAAAATGAAAAAGTGATGGCAACTTTGAAACAATATTTTACTTCGACTAGGCTTTAAAGGAACTAGATAGGTTTTAAGATAGTGTCAGCAATTGGTTTGGGTATGAAGCAGCCTATTGGGTCTGTTGTACTTGATTGGAATCCTACATTATTATAAAAAATAAAAAAAAACCTGTGGAAAAATGACCTCTTAAAAATACATATCCGCAGTTGCGTAGAAACTATCTGAGATAACAGTTACCAAGGTGTCAGGTGTTAATTAGTCAGGAAAGGCCAGGTGATGCAAATTTCAAACCTTTGTTAATCCTGAATCCTCAGACCTCATCCAGACAATCAGCAATCACTGGCTCCTCTAAGCAGCTACCTGACATTTTGAAAATTAAAATAGTTAACAACCACAAAGCAAGAAAAAAGGGATGAAGTAGCAAAGCCTTTTCAGGTTAAGGTTTACCTTAGCTTGTAGTCTGAAATGACAGTCATCACAGCGAGGTTAAAACAGTATTCGACAAAAACTACAAAACCCTCTACAGATAAGTACTTATAGCAGAGGTCTGCAACTCAGTCCTCAAGACTCTCTGTTACACATCTTTCAGACACATCCCACCTCTAACATACCAGAATCAAATGAATGCTTGATAGACAGACCTCTGCAAAACTTGCTGAGATGCCAGCGAGGTAATTCAGCCTTTTGATTCAGGTGTGTTGAAACAAATGTTGAAGGACAGTGACATCCAAGGCCTGGAGTTGCAAAACCCTGGCTTACAGACTTTCCAGAAAGACAAAATAAATATGCAAAAGGATAACCTCTGAAAAATAATCTTCTACACCAGAGCTCCAATTCAAAAATAACATAAAAAAGTTTTTGGGACAACTTCCCATAAAAATGTCAAAAGGATTCTAATGATCATTTAGCATACTTGTAGTATTTTAAAGAAATGTGCAATGATCCAAAAAAAAAAAAAAAAAAATCAATTAAAAGGTTGTTTGAACGAAAAAGTGAAGAGTTTCATGAAAAGAACATTTTACTGATATTTGGCACAGAGTTGTGATTTTGTTTCACGGCCTTTAACATGGGGAATATTCCACAGATGAGGAAATCAATACAATATCAGCCTGCTCTGAAAGAAAATGTGTGTAAGACTGAAGATGAAAACAAATCAAGACAGTCCTAACTTACAGCAAATAACCTGAGACGAACACATCTGGAGGTACAATCAAAGATTTATCACAATAGAGCAACACCTTTTTGCTATGAAATGAACACAAAAATCATTTTACACCTTAGTAGTGAATTGCAAATGGGCTACCACTGGGCTTTTGAAGAGGATAATGACCCAACACACACAGGAAAATCAACATAGGAATGGTTTTGGCACAAAAAACCACTGCCCAGTCCTAAATCCCATAGAAAACCTGTGGAGAAGAGAGCTTGATGAATGGATAATGGAGATATATTGTGAAAAGAAAAACATACGCTTCAACCTTATTAAAGTTACAAATGTGGCGGCCTGTGGGTGATTAGAGGTTTTTAAAAAGTAGCAACAGCAGGGCTTCAGCGATTCTGTTAACAGTTCTTTCTTCCCATGTGATCTTTGTCTGCTCACTGAAAAAAAAGTACTCAAATTAAAAGCTTTACTTTTCCCAAAAAATAAATCAGTGTGCAATTATGTTATTGTAATATGAATTAATTTTAACACATAAAATCTTTTTTATATGCATGAGGTCTGCCAATATTTCTGTCCTCAGTGGAATCTTTATATATCCTCAGGAAATGCGTTGATTTTTGGCTCACTTGCTCTGTGCTGAATGTAACCGAAAAATTGACCAACAGTGCTACTTAACAGATGATACTTTGTTTTTTCTCTTTAAACCTTCCACACTGATGTTATCTCTGTAACTATGCAAGAAAATGTTTATTTCTGTTTTGGTTAAGTTTTCTGCAGTGCATTTGTTTTTTGATCGCAGCCTCTTCGAATATGTTTCTCAGTATGTTTTTATGACCGTTTTAGTACAGGTGGCGTAAATATTACTAAATAAAAGAATATGGTAGAAATGCATGATGCAGTCCCCATACTTATAGGCTAATATTAGGGTACCTTTCAAGAAGCTTTGGACATTTTTTGTGAGATGTTTTTGTTTTTCAAATTTTATCTAGAATAAATCAAGTTGTTTTGTAATTTCATTTTTATAAAAAAGAACATACATGGCTAATAAAATACATAGCTAATACATCACCGGGACTCAATACGATTGTCAGAATTCAAAAAGACTCAAACACCCTACCCATAATTTACTACTTTGCAAACAGGACATCTAAAACTGTCTTCCTTGAGGATGTAGCACTGACCGACCAAATCATTTTACAGCGCCCCTTCCGATGTTTCAATTTGTTCTCCCTCATCAATATGTCTGGGTCCGGCCATTAAGCAGACACGTCATCAAACTTTGTTAGAAAAATATGTGATGTGGTTCCTAATAGTGTGTTTAATGACAAAAGGGTGCTTCAAAATGCGCAAAATGTCATTTTCAAGGCCTCGTAAAAACCAGCCTGCTGGTTTTACTGACACTGGAGCCTCCCTGTGTATCAACAAAGGAGGTATGATGTTTAAGATTATGCATTTCCTACTGTGTGCTGCATGCATTTTGTTTTCCTTCATCGTGTATGTGGGAGCAGGAACAAAGAGTGCTTTCTTGACATTTATTTGGGAATAAGAATAGGAATTTATCAGATATATTTATTTATCTATCTATCTGATTTGCTGTTTTATACCAGAGAAGTCGTTCTTGCAAGCACTGTGAACAATTCAAGGGCTTTGTTGTGTTGCTGTAAATATTTGTGTATTGATTCTAGCTCACAATGTCTGTGCAGCCTCATGGCAAGGAGAAGCAGATGGACTATTGTTAAATTTTGTTGGATCACAATAATTCTCATCTGTTGATAAAGTCTCTGTGTACTAAACACTGTATATTATTCCTGTTCCAATCAAACATGGATAGAATAATCTATGAAATGAAGCTTTGCAAATATGTTGAAGAAAGTAGTAATGTGCGTAAGGAATAAATTAAAACACAGCGACTTACAAATCACTTAAGAGCTGTTCTCATCTTGAACAGTAGGAGTCGCTACATTAAAAAAAATAATACCATGACACCATATATTCCTGATTGGAATTTCTTTTTCGCATTCCCATTTACAAGCGAACTAACACTGGCACCGCTGCACAGCTACCTGTAACAGAGAGCTAGAAAAGTAGCAGTTTCAAAATCCAGTAAAACATTTCTTACGAACCGATAACAAGGCACCTTAATTTTGTTTGTACAGATAGTATTTCCTCACATAAAGGTTGATACTCAGTGGATTATAATAACAAATGTGCTGTTACTCACAAGTAAGCCAAAATGCAGCAGCTGAGAGTAAATAAGTAATTGCCCCCTAGAATTTAGTATTAAAAAAAGGCTAAATGGCAGCCAGATGTTGCAAATCAAATGCACTTGATTAGCTGATTATCAGCTGGTGTGAACACCTCTGTACCAACAAAATTACCATCTGGCAGGTTGCTGGTCTGCAGTGCTCAAGCGTGAATCAACACAACGGCAATAAAGACATTTTAGAAAATCACATTTTATTGATTAAAACTGACTTAGTCAGGTGTGATGAATAAATCATCTTTCTTCCTGCAGCTGCTTAATATTTTGCCCAACATTGTTCATAATGGTAATTTTACATTTACAAGAACATTTTAAGGTTCTTGCTTCTTCCCAGTGGACAGAGAAACCACTCCAGTATATATACAGTATATATATATGTGTGTGTGTGTGTGTGTGTGTATACATAACTGAGAAGTGTAAAAGTAGGGCTTTTTTCTTAAATGAGAGGAAGATGACTCAAACATTTATATAAATAAATGAATAGCTGAAAATTGTGTTCAACTTGTGAACAGTTTGTGGAACCACGTTGCCTTAAAGTTACTATTTTACAAACAGAAAAATGATTGTCCATTCTTCTATGCAAGACAATTCAACATCATTCAGATTGGTTGTGGAGCATCTACGAACATTAATTTTCAGTACCACAAATTCTTGACTGTGTTTTGTTCTGGAGGCTTACTTACATTTCAATATAGATTTGTATGTATATTTAGAGTCATTGTCCTGCTGTAAGCTGAACCCAATCTCCAATCTTTTCCAGCTATATTTTCCCCATCAACTACAACCAACTTTCCTGTCCCTGTTCAAGAAAACATCCTTTCCTCATGTTGCTGCCACCACCACGTTTCAAGTGGGGAAGGTACATTGCACTGTTAAGTTCCACCAAAAATCGTTTCCTGTGTTTGCCAAAAAGCGACATTTTGCTTCCATCAGGGGTAACTGCTTGATCTGAACTTTCTTAAGAGGTAAATAGTTTGCAAGACCTGGCCTATCTTTCCTTCCGCTTTACAATTATGCATTACTTTGTGTTAGTCTATCACATAAAACCCAACCAAAACACTGATATTTTCAGTTGCATCATGACAAAATGACACAACAAGGGATATGAATAACTTTTCAAGGCATTGTGAAAACAAGGTCTCAGGTTTTGTGATGATGGTTTACTAGACAGGAAAGTTTCTGCAGACCCTTACTGAGAATTTGCTTTACCCAGAACATTAGCTGCTGCTACTTACAAAGAAAATGAAACATGTTTCATGTGCAGACAGAAGGAATGGCCTCTAACATTGTTAAATATTACATGATGTGAGGGAGCTGTTAGCAGTTATCCACTCTGGTACTGCGGGCCCACATGCAGGCCAGCTCTCCTCATATCACCATGCCATCTGGAGGGAAACTTCACTGTCTCCCTGCCACCCTGCCTCATTAGTATTCCTCTTACACAGACTGGAAAGGAGCAGTGTGTGTGTGTGTGTGACATTTCTCCAAAACATAAAAGAGTCAACACTACTGAGGATTAATTGAGCAGTTAGGGAGCCCACCTCGGACAAACCTGGCTCATTTCAGGTAATGAGAACGCTCTCTTTTTCCTAATCCTCATTGTTATCCTCAGCTGAGTGCAAAGCAGCCCTTTCAACATGTCTGCATCCTCCAACGTTGTCCACAAATGGACCCTGGAGTAGATACTTAATGTTTTTGTTAAGCATAGGATTAAATGTCTCTCTGATATTGACAAAAGAATGATTCTCTCAGGCTGGCTTTCTCCTCAGTCGTTGTCTGTCTCATTTTCTTAACTTTTTTTTTTTTTTTTGAGAACTCTGTTAGCAAATAGTTTGATTGAGATCCTCTCAAATAATGCTTTGAGCAGTGTTTCCAGTATTCAGAGTGAGCTGTGATCAAAGACTGATCCTATCCTGTCAACTCCACATGGCCTCTCATTAGTGCCTCAGTGTGAAGGAACTTCCCTGTCAGGATTCTATTACAATATCACCATTTTTAGTTTCATGAATTTCATTTCTATGCTGCACTTAAACAGTGAATGTGTTGATAGTTTACTTATTGAATATAATGTACATTTCCTTTAGTAAAACCAAACTGAACTTTTTTTTTTTTTTTTTTTTTACAGTAAACATTTCAGTGAAACCAATGATGCAACTAATAAATTTCCATATAGACTGAAGGGGATTTGGAGTCATGGATTTCAGTTTTGAGACAGTCTGAGTCAAAACAGCAGTCAAGGAAGTAACTTTGCAGCTAGCTTAGCTGTGTTCTCAACCTGTTAGACTTCCTAACTGCTAAGCCAAGTGCAAAAATTCATAACAATGGATATTTGCACATTTGATGCACTGAAACACAGTACAGAAGCTTTAAATCTGACATTTAAAGCTTTTTTTGTATTTATTTGCTTCAGATCCAGCCATCTTGGATCTTAAGTTGTCAAAATTCTGATGTTGATAGTTATTCCTGCTGATGTTTTAGGTGTGAAATTCAAAAATGTGTTATTGCTAATACAAATTATTCAGGATCAGTTCAGTATTGCTTAAGGTATATGCACTTATTTAATAATAAGAACATGCTTAAAGACATTTTTTGTCAGATTATAAGATGATTTCAGTGTCATAAACCAGAAAGAACTGAAAAAACTACTGAGATCTGAAACGCCCATGTGAATTTTTTTAAATAGTTTTAGCAAACAGTCTGAAATACATTAGCATTATTTACTTATAATAATTATCATGCCCTTATATGTGTCTATTATTGGCAACAAAATTTACTTTATGAATGAATGCAATGTATTAATATTAAGAATTATTACAGTCAAGATCAAAATGATAGAAATACTTATTTTCAAAAACTTTCCTGAAACTGTTACAAAAATATACTGTATTATTTATCCAATGTTCCTTAAAGCAGATCTACTCACAGGGCGTGTGTTACCTTTTCACATCTGTAAGCCTACTTCATACTGTCAGACAGGTGCTATGTATCTGTTTCTTGATTGGATGGATTATATTTAGCAGGTCTGGGCTGGATAACTTGAAAGTAGGTTTCCACACAATGTGGTAAATCAAAGTTACTTTGTGACTTAAGAAGACATTTGAGTTTGACTTTGAACCTGTCTGGCAAGGATAGCTTTTAACGAATTAAATCATCACCAATTTCTTTTTTATTTATTTGCCTTTTTGTATAATGTTGTCTGAGCTGCCTAATCTGCAATACATGAGTGTAAAACACAAGCAAAAACAAAATAAACCTCTCAAAGTCTTATTACTGTTTTAATAACTTGCATATGATTTTAAAACTAACAATAGTGATACTGTCAATTCCACATTAATGTCTCACTCGGTGGATTTAGCAAACCTACTTTTTGTGAGCACATGTGAATACAGTATTCAAATTGGTAAATATGAAAAAAATAAAATAAAATCCTGAAAAATTAGGAATTCTAACCTGCAGTCAGTATTGTTGTGTTCAACATACAAAAATATTTTATATTTATGGAAATTTTATCTGTGCTTTGCAGCTGTCTTGGCTGCGTTTCCCCTCAGGGATCAATGAAGTTCATTTTAATCTCTACAAAAACCTTCTTACAGACTCAAGACAGTTTTCTTCACCGGAGAAGTTATGAAGAAATCACAGTAATACCCATTTGTAAATCCTCTAACACCCACCTTGCCAGCAGTCACCGCAAACCTGAAAGTGAGGGATGTGAGATACATTGAATATGGCATCAATGAGGCATGAATAAAGAATTGCATCCAGCTTGTTTGCAGCTTTGCTTCATTCCCATCCACAAACTTCCTGGCTTTTGTCGGGTTTCGGCACAGGGAACAAGTACTTCTTTTCCTTTTGCAGCTTAGGGATATTCTGAAAGCTTTATGTTTGCAAAAATGAACAAAATTAATTCTTCAATTGGTGAAAACGTACAGCAAGCACAATAGTTCAGCTACTGAGCCTCTAATCGTTATCCTGCTCAGTTTATATGTCAAGTATATGAATAATGTCAGGTTATGTTATGGCTGTGAAAACTGTCAGCTTCTGCAAAAATAAAAGGATAACTCAGTAGGAAGAATGCAGAAAAACTCCTTTGTTAAGGCAATTTGCTCTCTAACAATCCAGACTTGTAATATTTTGAAGCAATCTTAACACTTTTCTTTCGGACAGTCTTTAAAAATATATGGCTACTTTTTTTTAGTACAGCACATACACATTCTCTTATTATTACGTTTAATATATTTAAATTCAACATTTTGAGGGTAAAGAGAGAATCCTATTGCAAGGGAAGACACACCGTTAGGGAAAAAAATCATAACAGAAATATTTGGAAATTTAGTATGTTCGTTACATCCGCCTGCCATTCCAGATATGACTATTTTTCAGAAATCAAGATTTACATACCAACATACTGCAATGGATGAATAAATTAAGGACCTTCTCAGCTCTTCTCTAAAATATTTGCTGGTCTTTTTTCTATCTCTTTAAGAAAGAAGGAAGATGTCACAGACTGTACATCTGCTGTGGATAGTGATAGTGTTTAAAGACCTTTTGGGAGATTGGAGAACCTTATTGATCCAGGTCATCTTAGAAGTGTGATGCCTGTTGTCATTGTATCAATCTTCCAGACTAGCCAGGTCTTCTGTTTCAAGTCTGCTCTGCATTCCCAGAATCAGAACCAAGCATGGAGAAGCAGCATTCAGTTTTTATCCTCCACTAATCTGAAACAAACTTCCAGAAAAGAGTAATGATGCTGGAGCACAGAATCCCTTTAAATCAAGGCTAAAAGCCCACATGTTTAGAGTTGCCTGAACTCTGATTTATTGTAATCTTTATTAAAATATTTGATTATTGCCATCAAATGATTTTGATAGAGGCATTTTACAAAATGTAATGTGTGTTGCTTGTTTGCTGTTCCCAATATGATTGGTGTTTGTATTATGTTTTTATCATGGAAAGCACTCTGAACGTACCACGTTTACACTCATGTGGAACCATTGAAATGCATTCAAAGTCCATGTGAAACCTATGAATTACAGATAATCCCCATGTGATAAAAATAAACTGCTGTTGTTAAAAAATACACTTAAAGCTTATGAGAAAACCTTAAAATAAAACCCATAATTTACATACAACACCCATGCAAAACCAATCGAATTATAATTGATATGCATTTGACACCAACAACTTACCTGAAATGCTCAGGTAAAATCCATACATTAGAGGATGCTGATGCGAAACCTATAAACTATGTAAGACTGTTAAATTACAGGTGACAATGAAATTTAACACAAATTACACAACCTCAACTGGCTCTTCTCAATGTGGAGAAGCAGTGGAACAAATGTAAAACAACTGCATATTATTGCATATGTGAACACCATTACTTACTTGTAAAGCCTTTTAGAACTCCTAGTTTTCATGTAAGGCAAATGTAAATTATAAATTATTAAAATGCAAAGAGAAAGGAGCTACAAGTAAAATGCATGGAAACATCCTTTGGTTTGATGTTAAAACCAGTGATGTCAACGATGTATTTTTCTTTATATGTGATCATATTTAAAATCAATTGAACACATTTTTTCTGATATTGGTATATTTGTCTAATACTATAAATGATCAAATTATCGAGTAAAGAAATAGATGAAAAACAACTCTTTATTAACACTGTTATCTTATTCTTTATTTTGTCACAATTGTATGTCAAATATATATACGCCTATATGACATATATTATATGACATATATAATTTCATTTCTTTACAATAGAGAAACAACATAGAGATGACACACTATTTTGGTTTCTAAGTAGAAGCTTTTTAAATAGTGACTTTTCTTCATAACAATGTTTAAATCAAGCTTCCACTCGAGTCACGCTTTAGTTTTTCTTATAGAGTCACATTTATTCACAATGTGTGTTTGCTTGTCTCTTTGTGGTTTCATGTCTTTTGTGTCAAGTTTTTCTTTGTTTTTTTTTTGTTTTTTTATCTCAACAACAATTCACTCTGTTAATCTCCTGTTAGAATTGATCGCCATCTGTTACTGGTCCATGTGGCCACACAGATGGTCCCACAGTCTAGCCATCCCAAGCCACCAGCAAAGGTATCCAGTTATTAGAAATGGTGTCTTTGAAGCTTTACAAAGTTAATCCAATCAGCTCGCAGAGGGCTTGGCATAAGTGTTTCCAGTTCCTCTGCAGCTGGGTCCTTTGGTGGCCAGGAAGCTGTTTGCCCTTCTGTTTGCGAGAGATGTCTGACCTTGGCAGTGTCCCTGGACTTCTCTTTGGCCCTCCACCTTCACACCGCTGGTTCCACTCCCCGTGTGCGCAGCTCCAGCTAAATATTGGACACCTTTTCCGTCAGACTCCGGCTCAGTCTCAGCCTCTGCCTCCAGACTGTTTGTGCCACTGCGATGGCTCTCACTGTGAGATCCGTACATTTCCTCCTGGCTGGAGAGGCTTTTCTGCTTTAAACCTTGCACGATTTCCTCTGTGAACTCAACAGAGCAGGAAGCCTTTGCGAGATTCTTCTCAGATTCCAACAGAGCACGTGTGACAACAGGGGGGTTAATGCTGCGGGCTGAAATGTCCGTCTCTAACCAGACGTTCCCAGGCGGAGGGGGAGAATTGCCGGTGGGCTTCGCCAGCTCCCCTGACAGCGCAGGTAGCCACTTTAGGAGCCCCGCTTGGTTCCGGTCACTCGTGCGAGCAGATTCAGCCTCGGGGTCACATGCTTGGAGTGACGGGATGATGGGTACAGAGCGAGAACGCAGGGAGTGTGGCAGGAAAGTGGTTCCCTTGTCCAGGCGGGTGCATGGGACCTCAGTCCATCCTTTTCTGGCAGTAGCGTTAGCAAGAGCGGTCCTGGTGAGGAGCGCGCCAACCTTTCTGCTGGTTGAGTCACACCTTTGGGCAAAAGAGGGAACAAACAGGACAGCATGTGAATAAGAGTGGAAGGCATTAACAGTGTCTTGCAAAAGTAGTCAATTCTCTTGAACTTTTCATGTTCACATTAAAATGCATTTCATTGGGATTGTATATGATAAAACAACACAAAACAGTGGACAGTTGTGAGGAGGAAGGGAATTATATATTTGAAAATGGCGCATGAATTTGTAAACAGTCCCTTTTACTTTGCTATGCCTAAATAAAGTTCTAGTTACCTTCAGTAAACAGAGGTCACCTAAACTGAGAATAATTACTGAAGCAGTCAGAGGGGGGGCATGGCAACTGTGGACAATCTGGAAACAGGACAGACAGCTTTAATAAAATAAAAATAATAAAATCTAACCTTTACAAAAGGTTGAAAAGAAGAAAGCTATTTCTGAAAGAAAGCCATAATCAGTCCTGTTAGCATTTTCCCACAAACAAGTGAAGGCAAAATTGAACTTTTTTGGCACTATTTCTTTCGTGACGCATGATGGTGACGGCATCATGCCCATTCTTTTGTTGCAAGAAACAAGCTTCATTCTCTAGATGAGAAAAGCTAGTAGAGACGTACCCTTAAACTTTCTGCAGTATTTCAGCAAATGGTGGTGATACAAAAATAAACTTTGTATTATAGATCTCAATACAAATCCCCACCACTACTTTGCAGTTATGTGCTACTTTGTGTTACCATCCTTGACTTTTGTCACAGAAAAATAAACCTTTTAGATGTGACAAACTATGGAGAAGTTGATGAGCATGACAACTTTTGCCCTATGTTATCCTTTTTATCCAAGGGATTCTTTTGCAACAAGGAATTAAAAAAACTGTCTAATAAAGAACATAAAGACACAAATGCAGTCACCATGTGTGTTTTACATTTTAATGCATTTCCACAGAAAAAAAAATCTTGCACCAACATAATTATTATTATTTAGTTATTATTGTTGAATAATCTTTGACTAATTATTCATAATCCTCAGCATGAGCAGCCTTGTTTGTTACTGAATAAATGTTTAACTGAGAAATCCATTCTTTTATGACTGCCTAATGTGCCTTATCAAAGTTTAAAGGCTCCAGCAGCAGAGCAGCTGGATTCCTTACCCTGGCTGCTGTAGATATGCACATGAACATGTTGTACACACATCACTGTGCTCTAGTTTTACTTTAAAAGCCGAGGCTCATTACGCTTCCTCTGACAGGTCTTCAATTTAACATTTAGGGCAAAAATGGCCTTACATGTGAGTCTGATATTTCCCATCACCTGCATCTTTTTTTGAAATAGTGACGCACTTTGTTGTAGGTTCCCAGAGCAGTAAAAAGTTGGAAAAGCGGGTGGCGTAAAGAAACTTATCAAGAGTCAAGTGGGTGAATTTCTGTGTATTTGCACATGAAAGTTAATATTGCTGCAGCCTAAGGGGACAGTCAGTGTTATTGTCAGCCTTCTGAGACTGTTTGTAGCATAACCAAGTTTAAATAATTGAATTACTTTCTCACTGCCTTCTTGGTATAAGAAGGACAAATGCAAGCTGGAGGTAAATCTGTCGGATCAAAACATCTAAAAATAACTCCCACGGCGAATTTGACTTCAATTCCATCCCGGTCTGCAATGGGTAAATGTTTTGACACTGGATAATAAAATTGACTGCGGGGATTTGTTGCCACATAATGGAAAACACAGACGAGTATTCTCATGTTTGTTTGCCATCTTTGCCCCTATCTGTTTTTTTATCTTTTCTTTTTTTTTTGACCTCCATCTTTACTCCTCTCATCATCTCTGCCCAGTCGTTTTCCTGTCCTCTCTTCCTCCCCCCCTCGCTCATTCTCCTTTCCGCCTCCTGTTTCTCATTTCCAGAAATGAGAGGGTGTATCCATGGCAACATGGGAGATGAGGGGGCTGAGGTGGAGAGGAAGGGAGGAGGGGCCGGTGAGCTTGCTGATGTGTGGCTCGTAAGTTGAGAAATAGGTCATTTTTAAGCCAAAAGGAGGCAAACCCAATGTTTGGATCAAAGGTACAAAAACATTTGTTATTGCAAAGATAATAAGATATCATCTCTTCATAACTTTTTCCAAGAAAAGAATATTTACTTAGACTAAGAGTTTATGCCTTTAGACAGTTTGGAAAATCCCAGCTAATGATGACAAGCTTCTGATAGGTTAATGCACAATATTCAATGGTGGTACAAATGTGAATGGATTTTAAGGAGACATATCAAATGATTTAAAAGGTGATTATGAACAAATGTATGTAAACCTCTGAATTTGATTAAGTAAAAAGTAAGTAAGCAAAATCTCTCTTTGCACTTAGCAAACAGAAATAATTTTGGTGACCTGAACTCATCTAAAACAAGAAATGTTTTAATGTATTTTGCGGCAGATATTAAGAAAAAAATAAATGTGTGCTTTATTAATAGAGTGCACTGTGCTTAAATATCTGGTTCAGCTGCATCTGAGAAAATTAAACTGGAATAGATTTATCAGTGCATAATGATATCCAAGTTGTTTAATTGTACAAATGCCGTCATGTCCCAAAGAGGATGATAAATCTTCTTACTTCAGCTTTATTTTTTTCAAACCATTTGGAAAATGTGTGTAAGAGTTAATTGCCTACCGCTAACAGATTTTTCCTTTGTGATTTTAGGAAGAGAAAAAAAACAAGCAGAATATTCCTCATTAGTTTCTTTATTAGTTTGTTATTCAGGGGAAAAGTGTGTGCACATCTCTGAGTGTCTGTTTAGAGGGGGAAATGACTCCTGGAGGATCTCTTCCCAACACAAGCCGCCTGGCAGGCTCCACGGAGCTTTGTTTAAAAATGTAAATTATGGAAATAGGTCACATAAAGAGTTTGGCAGCTTTGCGCAGTATCTTACAAGTTGCTGAAACGCTCAGTCAGGATGGCTTGCTAATAGGAACATCGCTGTGCTCTTTTAAGTGTGGGGAATACACGGGGGAGACACCACTGTTTTAATGACAGACGTATCTGTTAACAGTGTCATTGCTTCAGCTTCACTCAACAACAGTAAATTAGGTGTATTTTAGGTTTTGTTGTTTTGCATTTTGAGCTATATGCTAACCAGGACTGTTATTTACACCTACACATGCTCTTAGCTGTCTCTGTAAATAAAAGCTGAAACAATTACATGTTCTCAGACTGACTGTTTAAGAACAGATGCCCATGATGGTGCCTGACGGTATACAAAAATATACTTTGGAAAATGTGTACCTCAATGACTAGAAGGAAATCCAATATTTTTGCAGGTTTGGGAGCTGCTGTGCAACAATCATTCTGAACAGCTTTGTTTGCATTAATATAATCCCTTCTTTCCTTGAGCACACTGGGTAAATATTGCCTCTTTGATAAACGTGTCAGAGATTTGACTCCTTTGAATGCATGCCAGTTAGGAAGATGATCAGACTCTACTTTTGAAACTTGTTTAAGTCTCCAGATAGCTAACTGATGTGAGGCGACTCTGCCAAAAGCTTGCTTTGTTTTTAATCCAACCTGAAACGAATCCAATCTCTGATAATGTGCATCAAAACAGGTCAACTGGCCGCCCTGCCTCATAATTCTGAGAAGCACAGGGAAAATCCAAGATGTCTCACAAAGTGGTCACATCCCTCGTACTTTTTCCTGTGTTTTTCTCACTATAAGGAATAGTTTTGATATTTTATGTCCCTCAGAAAAACAGTGTTGATTTCCTACATTGTGGCAAATTCTTTCATTTTCCCACAGTTCCATTTAGGTTGGAGCACTGCCTCCTCTTTACCCAACTATTTTTTCCCTCACTGATGTATCATTCAAGTTCTTCAATTTTCTAATCTTATCCATGAGACTATCTTTGAAATTTGATTAAGTTACGTCCACAAGATGGCGCAGACTCTCGACCTTATCAGCGTGGTGTCGCATACAAAACAGTTTGATGTGACCACCCGCCAACCAGCTTACTAACCAGCACTGAGTACTGATACGCAGCCTTAATTTACTTTTGTATGGATGCCTGCTTTGAGTTTGCCTTGAGAACACAGAACTGTGCCAAGTGAAGTACGCCAGAGTATGTTGGAGCCTTAAGGCTAGCATGTCTGCAGACACACCCACACACCCTGGACACAAACTGTTTTGCCTTTTACCTTCAAGGTTTTCACCTTCATTTCCAAAAACAAGCCACCACTGAGACAATTCCTTACCTGAGGCTGATGAACACCTAAGAGTCATAGTGTACAGCTACTCTGCTGGGAATGAACACTGTGCATCTTTTCAGTTCAACCTTGTCTTCTTCTTGTATAATTATGCTGTATATATATACATAGTCTCTTTAAAAAAAAATATATGTATATATGCATCTATATAGGTGCTATATGTACAGACGTACAGACAGACAGATATTACGAGTTAATGTTTTTGGTTGCGTGCACAAACTTGGCCAATAAAGATGATTATGAGTGCTTCTTTCTGGAAGTTATAAAATAATATTCCAATCTGCGCCTATCTCTCAGAAAACTATCTAATCCAGCTTAATCACAAAACATCCAGAGAGTAGCTCCAAAACTACCAAGACACGGCTTTCCACATAAGCTGACAGGCTAAATAAGGAGAGCATTAATCAAAGAATGAGCCAAGAGACCCATACGTCTGCAGGAGCTGTAGAAATCATCCACTCTGCAGGGAGAATCTGTTTAGAAGACCACTATTAGTGGGATGCTCCACAAGTCTAGCCTTTATGGAGGGGTGGCAAAAGGAAGGAGATTTTTGAGAGTATAAAACAATTAGCAATTTGCCACAAGTCAATTAGGGGGCAAAGCAAATTCAGAAGAAGGTGCTCTGGTCAAATGAGACTAAAATTTAACATGTTTACATCAACATTTTATATACATTAAAAATGCTGTGATTAATCAAGGACCTTCACCTCACATCATCCTAACCAAGATCCTCAATGTGAAACATCTTAGTGGCAGCATTATGATGTGATCTTCTTCTGGACGGACATGAAAGGTGGCCAGAGTTGAGTTAAACACAGATCAGTCCTTGCAGAGACTTCAAAAGACTTAACACTGGGGTGCAAGATCATTTAACAATGACCCTCATCATACTGCATATCTACAGCTATGATGGAATGATTTAGATCAAAGATTTTTCATGTTTTAAAATAGTCCCATCAAAGTCCAGATCTAAGTACAATTGAAAATCTGGTGCAAACTTGAAATTTGAATTTTTCTTTTCAGTCTGACTGAGCTTCATTATTTTGCAAAGAGGAATTGCCAAAAATATTCAGTGTCTAGATGTGCAAAGCTGGTAGAAGGTAAAGATATGCCCCAACAGACTTGTTGGAAAATGTAATCATGAATTACAGTTCAACTCAGTTTATTTACATAGCGCCCATTCATAAGACACGTAGTCTAATGGAACTTCATACAGACAGGTCCAAAGTCAACTACAATTACCTTATCCTAGTTGCTAATTAACTAGCATAAGTGGGAGGACTAAGTGGGACTAAATGTCCAAAAATTCAAGGGATATGAATCTTTTTTTGAAAGGACTGTAACAAAATGCAGTGTTGGTTCTGTTCAACAGTTGTCTAATTTTTCTACTTTGAAGAAAAAAAAAAGAATTTCACTGAGATACAAACTGTGCACAGTTTGAAATGAATTTGAATATGTGCATGATATAGTCATTAGTTTTGTTATGCTGTTTTAAGAAGTCAGATAAAACAATTCTGCTCATATACGAGCTGCCCAGTGGCATCTGTAAGACGGATTATCTTCCTCAGCACCATGATGTGACTGAGGATTTGGGATCAAGTGTTTTCTCCAAATTAATAACGGCAGAGTGAGCTGAATGAGGGCACGACATATTCATTTATCTCTTTGGATCGGCTTTTTGAGGATAGTCTCAAGATTTGAACTGACTATTACAGTTGCAGACTAATTTCTCCCAAAGTCCTCTCTCCGCCACAACAACTTAACCTCAGTTAGTCCAGAGGTCTGTGCCACTGAACCGATTATGTGGCCCCAGTCCAAAGATGGGCAGAGGGAATTTTCTCCTTCAGGATCAAACAAGAATGATGACTAACAGAAAAGAGAGAAATACCTCCTTATGGACTCCATTTCTGTTGACTCATCCTCCTGCAGGTGTTTGTAGGCATGCCCGGTCACTCTGGTGCTGTCTATTAGGCTTGTCGATATTTTGTGCTTCCCTCTGGAAATGGGTGGGGTCCTGAAGTGGTTGACCTCTCGTCGCTGCTGGGCTGGGCTGAGTGAAAGGGAACTACTCCTGCAATCAGAAGGCAAAAAATATGGCTTTTTAAAATCACAAGCTAAAACTACATTTTGCAATGTCATATTTATGTCTTGATTGCATTTAATGTCTAAAATTCCCTTTATTGCTTGCTGTTGACATTGTTGCTTTTAATCTTTGTTACTCCACAGCGTCTTTGAATGTCTTTAAAAGCACCTTACAAATGAAATATGTCATTATTATTATTGATCTGTCTTGGTTGATGTGAAATATGCTGCATTTCTGTTACATAAGATGAAATACGTTCTACATTAAACTGACTTAAAAGTATGTACATTAAAGCATCTATAAATATGAAATAATCACAACTACATATATGCCAAGTGACAAATCTATACATTTAAATGAAAAAAATAACATGGTTAAAACAAGAAGAAAACAGAATTTTCCTCTTAGAAACCTTTAAGTTCAAAATCAATTATTGTTGTATGACAAGCTACAATCTCAACATGTAACTCAATTTATTTCTCCTTCTACATAAAGCTGTAAATTTTTGTTTCTGTATTACCAAAAAATAATTAAGATAAACACACCTTCCATTTGAATTAGCTGCTGCTAGCTGCTGATGCATTAAACTGTAATTAATGAGATACACAAAGCCCACATGCTGCTTAGACGTGCGTCTTTATATGGCAGGCGTTTTATGTATGCGCAGAAATAAAAAAAGAAATCCTTGTCAGTGGCAGCTCTGTCGTGTTGAAAGTTCAGGTTAATCTTTTTTCCTGCAGTTTGATAGAGTGAAACAGGTCTAATCTTGACAGAAGCTGGTCTCTGCAAGGTGTTGTGCAAAATGCATACAAATATACAAACATGCACACGCAGACACGCACACAGACAACATGTAAACACAGAAGCAGGTGCATTTAAGCCACCAGATGCACACACAAGGAGCATGAAGTGATACAAAATGTGGTCATTGTTGTTTTAATTTCCCTGGGTTCCATTTGTTTGCTCCTCTGTATTTGGGTTGCATACATTTGTCTCTTTATATTTTTCATGGCCTGTTTAATCTGCTGCCTTAAAGCTTTTCATGTCACTGTTTTAATAGTGTTAGCAGTGAATTCCATTTTTTTCCGTTTTGTAAAAAAAAGTCTACCAAAGACAATCAGTGCCATACTGTTTGGCTGAGTAGGACTGTAAACTACAAACTANACAAACTATTAGCACATACAGCATTTTCCTGAAGATGATTTCTGATCAAATTTAGTTATACTAAGCGACCATTTACTATTGTCAATCTGGGAGTTTGTTTTGTCTTCATGCAATAATTCAAGTAAAATTCATTTGGGTTAAATTCCTTACACTAAATACTCTGTTGTGGATTGTCTCTATCACACTTTAAGGGTTACATACTAACTTAAATAGTGGAACCATCATGTTTGATTAACAAACCCCCATTTTCATTCACTGAGCCGAAAGCACACACTAAGAAGCGTAACAGGAATACATGAAGGATAAATGTAAACCTTCTCTTTCAGTGAACTGTGTTGCTATATTCTAGGATGCTGACGAGATACAGATCTCCCAGTGCTGTCAAATGATGGAAACCACGTTCTTTTTTTCTAGACAAGTTGCTTTAATTTTTTTCAGAGCACAGTAGGTGGCCTAGTTCAAAACACATCTCTTAGTCCCCGTAGCAGTAAAAAAAACTATGTGACATAGTTATCTTACACAGTTTCACAATTTGTATTGTATTTGTAATATGCGAGTGTGGATACATCTTATAGGAACAAACTGTTTCTTTGTATACAGGACCACAACATTCAACCTAAGTTAATATTAGAATTAGATTTTAAAACTTAGGGATGGAAAATAGGCGAGCCTAAAACAACATTTTGGAGTTAGTTTGTGTCTTTAAATTAAAATCTGTTTTATATTGAAATCTTATGACCATCTATTTCAGTAGAAAGGGATTTATGTGACCAAGCAGAGCTCATACTGTTAACTGAAAAATAGACAAATATTGATACGCAAATTTACAAAAACATTTTTGTATTTAACGCAACTGATCCAACACTCAGACACACCTTTAGATGTTTTTGGGGGATGTTTTTACCAGCATTTATCAAAGGACTGCAAATTCTGGCCAATCCTCTTCACAAAACAACTCAAACTCAGACTGAAGGGAATTTATGAGTGAAGATTACGTTTCAAATCTTACCTCAAATTCATAACACGATTTACTTTGACTGGGTCATTCTAACACATGTATATGCTTTGATCTGAACTATTACTTGATGTTCAAGGTAACTTTTTTTCAGCTGGAATGCAAATGTTCACTGGTCTTCATGTTTCTTGTTGGTTCACTAAAGTTCAAAAAGGACAAAGTCTTCACAGATCAAATATATCTATGAAGAGGGGGGCACGGTTTACTTTTAGGTGACTTTACAGACAATATATTGCACTGGGTTTATATATATAAACAGGGGTGTCAACAAGTAAGACTGGATAAAACTGCACACCTTTATAAATTTTTATTAAAACAAAATTGAATCACAACGTCCTAATGAAATGAATTTTTTTTGGTGTAAGAAAATTTATTAGGTGGAAAAGATTAAGTGGTAAAAGAACTTTTACAGTGCACAGTTATATATGACCTCTTTATAAGTTAAATGTGTCTCTTTTTGCTCAGTACAGCTACAACACAACAGCTACCACATGGATATTTTCATGATGTTTGTGGTTTTGGAACAATGAGCAAATATCAGAGTCAGATCTGCACCTCATATTTCTATCAAATGTTTCAGGAAACCAATGTAAATAATGTGGGGAATTGTTAATTATCTGCAAGGTTATTTTTTAATTAAAATGAACTGAAAGCAAGGAAAAAAAATTTTTTATTAGAAATATTCCTGGTGGAAAAAATCCTGAAAATATAGAAGTCTGAAACAGACAGAGAGCTGCCTGTCTCTGCATTTAATCAAAAGCTCACTTACTCCGAACAAGCTTTGTTGTGAGAGAATGGCTGCCCGTAAATTAACCAGTTCCTCTCACTGTTTATGCATTTACTCTGCTTATTGAAGAAGAGCAGAGAGGAGCGACAGACTGAGGGGGAGCAGCGTGTGACAAACGACCTGAACTGAGCTTGAAACGGTGAGACACATAAACAGGGAAAAACACCAATCTCCACAAAACCAGCAGGAAACACCCACACAGAATATCACTCCTGATGTTCACTAGGTTTTCTTCTCAGTATGTGGAAAAACTCAAGCTCGATGACTGATTTAAGGAATTGATTAGCCTACTTTCCACAGTTTTCTAATAATTCAGTCATGATAACACTTTGGGTTTCTTCAGCTCTACTACAGCAAACTTCTTGCCTTCTTGTGAGACACTGCATAAAATTTGACGACAAGGAGACAATGGGAGCTGTGCAAAAATGTTGATGTAAAACAGCACCACTGGAAAAGATTAATATAGTATTGGCTTGAAAATGGGCTGCATGTTGGCACAGTTGGTTGTTGTGCACCAATAAGGTCCTAGGTTTGAATTCCAGTGCATGGGTGGGTTCTTTCCGGGTACTCCAGCTATCTCCAGCATGCCAAAAACACGACTGTTAGGTTATCTGATCTCCCTAAAAAAAATGTCCTTAGGTGAGGATGTGTGCAATCTGTCCAAGGTGTAGCCTGCTATCTCCAATGATAGCAGAGATGGACACCAAATCTCCTCCCCCAACCCTGCAAGGGCAGGCATGTATAGACAATAGGTAGATGGCTTGAAAATTAGGGTGTTGGTCTAAAATTTAGAAGCACTTTCAGATCCAATGCTGTAATGGTATAATGGCACTCAGAACTCTGTTTATTTTCAACAGTTTGTAAACACCTTAGAAGTGGTTTGTCACTGTGTTGAGCAAAAATCTGCTCACAACTCGGTGAGCTTTCACTGTTTCAGTGCAGGTGTGGCAAGTACAGATGATCAGACCATCCAGGCATAAAAGTGACAATGGAGAAAAGGTATTATTGTTGAGTGTTTGAATTCTCAAGTTTTGTTTTAGAAACATTATTTTTGCGCTGACTCTCACACATAATTTAAAATGGCACTGTATGAAGTTTCACCTGTCATATTCATTTGTTGGTAAATTGATGCTGACACAAAACAAGCAAGTGTGAGGTCCTGCGTAGCTCAAAAGTAAGAAAAGGCACACCATGTATGTAGACTGCTAGAGCTTGATGCCAGAGTCTTAATCCAGGGTCATGTGCTGAATGTCTTCTCACTTTAATATTAGTTTACTATGAATGAATGTCTGTAGTGACATACAATCTTACAATACAAAAAAAAACCCCAACAACAACCAGGTAGGCAAACAACCCCTACATTTCTTTGGAGAGGAGTGGTTCAGGTAATTGTTTAACTGACAAAATTTGACTTATGTATTCTTCATCTTACTGCATGTGCTGGGCTTTGACATCTATACTATGATGGTTAAATAAAATGTACTATTATGAAGTATGCTCCAGATAAATGCCTCAGCATTCTGAAAAATTTAATCTCTACTATGATAAATATCCTGCTTTGGCAGAGACTTTTTTTTTTCTTTGGAAAATTGTGCAGCATACCTGCAGCTGTCTTATTATTGTCCATTTACTTCCAAGCCAGAGCTGTCTCCTGAAATCTGAGCGTGTTACAGGGTGCCATCCATTCCTTGTTTGACTGAAACCTCTGTCGGTTTCTCCTGGCTCATAGGATTCTACAGCATGCCATCTGTTACAGCTTACGCCATATGGATATGGCTTACTGTAAAGATGTTTTAATACCAAGCTAAATCAGCGTACTTTATGATAATTTAGAGCGTACAGTGTTGCGACCACAAATCGAGCGCCTTGCTTGTGTTTGCTCGGGGAGCCCCTTGTGTGATTGCTGATTTGTCGTGGTCAGAGAGGAGGCCACAGGTGTTTTTTAGTGATATCTAAATTGCTGAGGCCAAATCCCAGCTCAACAGATGCAGCGTGCTTTCAAACAACTGAGTCAACCTGCACACGCCCGTGCCCAGTGATAAGACCCCGACACACAGGTAAACATTTGCCGTATTATTGATGGGGGCCATATTGACATGTTTTTATGGCGCATTTCTCCTGATAGCTCACAATGTGGTCCAGTTTTTCAGGTCAATAGCTGAAAGCATTTCAACATCATCCATCACAGTCTAGTTCTCCCCTGCCTCCACAGGCTGAGAGAACCGTCCCAACAGATGATTGACTGTCAGCTGCCCTTCATGAGACACCTCCATAGTACCACACTGAAGGGAAAAAGCCAGAAGGTGTTGGCAGTGTCCCTGCAGCAACACATAACGACCTTTCAGAAAGAGAGAAAAAAAGAAAAACTTTCCTCTGTGACATGCCGCTGGTCCATTAAAACACAGCACAACTACTCCACAGTGAGCTTTGTCACCATTGTCTAGCAGACCTGTAAAGACTCTCACTGTCTGGACACACAATCTTTTACTTGCACAGCCTCTCACCCCAGACACTGCTTCCTTTCATCACTGTGCCTTCTTCTTGTCGCATCCTCAGCTAAAAACACTGAAAAGCCCCAATGTAATCATGCTTTATATAAACGAGTGGAAGGCATAACATGACCTCTATCGCATGTGATTATACCACACAACTCCGAAAGGGTTATCTGTTCCAGGTAGATATTTACCATAGATTTTTCTGTCATTAAAAAAAACACTTGCAACTGCTAAAGGAAAAATAAACAGCATAAGAGTTGTGATTCTAAATGCATTTTAGCTCTGGAAGTGTGCCCATATCATCAAACGAAGTGTAACTTGTCTGTGAACATTACAGATGGGGCTATTGCAGCATGCTGCATACCCGCATTCCTGGGCTCCCCTGAGGATTTTAAGCGGCAGCATCTGATTCTGTCTGCTGTGATCACAAAGCAAAGCCGACGCAGAGATTGCTTGTAGCAAAATGTTGTCAATTTGTTTAATCTTCCTCCAATAGAGAGATGAAATGGGGAATTTTGGGTCATATGTTTGCTTGTCCCCGAGGATGAAAATATTGATAGATCTTGAACTTTTTTTCACATTTTGTCAAGTTACAGCCACAAACTACAGTGTGTTTTATTAGACTTTAATGTGATAGGCCAACGGACAGTAGTGCATTCATGTGAAGTGGAATGAAAATAATACATGGTCTTCAATTTTAAATATCCTAAAATGTTTGGCCTGTATTTATCAGTTGAGTATTAAGTTGTGGGAAAAGCTGAATATAAAGGGATGCATTCCTTTCCACAGGGCTTACTGCTTCCCTGCATCAGGAAAAACTACAACATAAAAGACATGACCAGACTTGAGATGCCTAGAAATAAAACGGTCATAGTTAAGACTTTTTATAATTTTTTTTTTAAATCTTGCAGAAGGCGTGAACATCTGTGTGTGTGTGTGTGTGTGTGTGAGAGAGTCAAAATCTAAATTAAATTGAAGACCTGAAACTTGATTTTCACATATTGTCTTTATTCAATCTGAGTGACCTTTAGTCATTTTGTTAGTTAGTAAATTGGTAGATACATAACCTGACAGACTTAAAGCCCTAATCATGGAGAGAGGTGGTTCTGTGAGATGTTGACTTCATTAATTTAAATACAAATGCTGAGAACATTTTCATTTCACTCCTGCCGTACTTTGTGCTGTTCACATAAAACTCCAATAAGCATGTTGTGAAGGTGGTGACTAAAGAATCTTCCAAGAATATTTTTAAAATAAAAGTCTATAAAGTAGCATCATAAGTATGTTTGCATACTCCACTATTTATATGATCAAACTATCTGAACCAATGAACCTTCCTATAAAGAAGCAAAAAAAAAACTACTCATCTAGTTGGCGATGCATCTGAGAAATAAACCACCAGAGTTGCTCCCATTTATAATCTTCATAAATCCTTCTAAGATGTTTCTCCTTTAACAAATGATCTGTTTATTATTTGGAAACCCATTTATTATATCATATTGCCGGGTTGATTAAAGTTCTCACTTGGCTGCCTCTTATATTTCGATGCGGACTGAGAAATATATGAAACGGGGCAGGCAATAAGAGTATGTCATATTTTCACCTGAAGCATTTCCCTTTCGACAGTGCTTTGCTCAGAATAGGTGGGGTGACTGTGGAAGAGCCTGGTGCCACGCTGTTGCCCTTAAGAGATGATTTGTGAGAGCTGCAACCCTGCAGGAATAAAGAAAGAAAAATGGTAAAAGACAAAACATAACAGTTGAAATCAGATATTAACATGTTAACAAAAGCACACTTCCCCACACACTTTCAAAAACTTGATTCTGAAGAGATGTCATGTGATATGATTAGACTAAATTTGAAATGGGGAACCTTGCATGCCTGCACACACTATCTTTACTGTGAAGAATGGAGGGCTGTTTTTTTGGGGGAGGGACTGGTGCACTTGACCAAGCAGATGGCATTGTGAGGAGAGAACGTTATATTGAAGTATTAAAGAAATATTCAGACATCAACCATGAAATTAAGGCTGACTTGCAAGTGGGACTTCCAAATGAACAATGACCCTAACCATCCTTCCAAATTAGATACAAAGTGTGTTACACACAGAGAGGTCAATGGTCAGTTTAAATGCAACGCTACTACAAAGGAAATGTGTAAATTTCTGCATTTTAAAGGAAAAATATCTTAATTATTTATTAGCAGATTGAAAATAACATAATGAGTCACTGTTGTTCAGGACCTAAATACAAAGACAAGGGCGAGAGACGCACATGGAGAACTGATTTTAATAGTACCGTAAATACACTCAGGGAGATTAAAAAACAAACAACAAAACAAGCTGGAAGGCGCAACAAAGGATTAGACCCTGACTGAGAAAACCAACAACTATTTTAGACTGGCGAGTTAATGAGCTGGGGAGTGAAGGAACTCAGACACTGAGGGACGGGACTTCTTAAATTGTGGAATACAGGAAATAATTACTAACAAAATATAGTAAAAACCGACAGAAATACAAACCTAAAAATACACAGAAGCTTCAAATACCAAATTTGGTGACTCAAAATGGCTTTTAAATACTGTTAATTATTTGTATGCGTGGCTTAACTAAAGTCTAGTCAGGTGGAGAATGTTCTCTTGCTGATGTTTCCCAACTCAGTCAGGCAGTGTCTTTAATTACATTTTGAACTGCTGATTAAGAGCAGTAGAGGAGCAATGCAAGCATAAACTTCCCGCTGGTCCTTGCAGCACTTCTGCTACTCTCAAGAATTAATCCAACATGAGATTACATTAATAGCGTTCCAAGAAATTCCCTCCTTTAATTCTCAACCTTTATTTTTTATCAGAATTAACACCATTATCTTACAACAGGCCACAGTCACAGCTCAAGCACAACAGTCACGGATGCCCCAAGAACCCCTTTGTAAAGTCTTTAGATAATTCTGTTCTTCTCATTACAGTACATCCTGAGCTGCCCTCTCTTTCTCTCTGTCCGACCGTGTGCTATTAAAGTGGTTGCATGTGACTTAGAGTTGGTTCGGGGGGGGCTCCTATTTCTGATAAGCCCCCTTTTTCCTCCCTTTACACTGACTCCCACAGGGAGCTGTTACCGCTGCTCACCAGTTGTGCAGCAAAATAGCATAATTTCGACCACCCTCTCATATGCCCCACGGGTGGAGAATGCTTCACTTTCTGAGACAATTGCCTCGACAAAGTTTCCTGCAGGATGATATCTATGTCAGGGGATAAAATAAATAGCTTGTGGCAAACAATGGCAGACCTGCACGCCGCAACCCATTTCGTTTGTTCCCTCCTATCTGGCTTTTTGTCTTTTTGTATGCCACTTGTGAAAACATTCAATAAACAGCGCATTGTGGACTCTTTTGAAGGGTGAGACAAATAGAAAACGCTGGAGCCCGAGAGAGTAACAGTAAAATCCATCAATATGCGGACTGTCACCGAAATACCAACAAGTGGACAAACCTATGCATTCAGAGCAGCCGTAATCTTTCAAGGATTAATATCAAATTTCAGGTCCTGAACTGTGAATGATAGAATATTTGTCCAATCCTTAACAAGGTCAGTCACTGTATCCGAAGAATAAGCCAACACAAGATATTATATGGCTAACATCAACCATATGTCCGCTGTTCCTGCAAGGATATGACTAATGCTGATGCAGTTTTGGCTCTTGTCAAAATGATAATCAGTTATTTTAGAGATGGAAACTGACATGCACATGGGCTTAAAGTTGGCCACATTATTCAAGCTGCATCCAATCATGCTGACCCCATCAACCCTTAAAGGACGTTATTGTTTTCAATCATTTGAGCAATAATCAGAACCCACACTGGTAGGTAACATTGCTTGACCCTCTTTTGCTTTCAGAATTCAGAAACTGTGTGACAATGTGCATTTTCCTGATAGAAATAGCTATCAGATGATAGGTCATAAAGATATGGACATGGTTGAAAATGTGCTAACAAAATGTTTCGCACACCATTAGACCACCTATACTACCAGCCCGAAGTCATGATGCAAAATGTCAATGTTTTTAAACTGTTTTTACCCTATATAATCCTGACTCTGCCTTCTGAATGCAACAGCTGAAATCAGAGTAGACAACATTTTTCCAATGTGTTGCAGTCCATTTAATCTCAGTTTCCTGTTTTCATCATCCACTTCAAGGTTAAAATGCTGTAGGTTTGGAGTCCTGTACATATCGGTTCTGATAAGTTGGCGTTTGAGCTACTGCTGCCTTCCTGTTGTGTTAAACCAGACTGATATCCTACATTAACAAGACATTCTATTCTCATTCACACAACTGAAGTTCATTGGACATCTTCTTGTTTCTGGACCGTTTATTGTAAAACAGAGACACGATTGTCGGCGATGCATAGCTTTATCTCTGGTTAACAAGGAATGATAAACTATGCCACATGACTTAAAATTACCCTTTCTTCACCATTCTACCAATGTAACCATTGTAGGTTACATAAACTGGTGAAAGTGAACCGAAACCTGAATATTCAATGTTAAGAACGATTTATTATACAACAGTGAGTTCTGTCAGAGAACTTTTCTAAATTGCCGTTAAGGAGATCCTTTCTCTCCTGTGGAGAATCATCCGTTCTCCACGCTAAGTTTGTGATGTAAGAGGTTGAAGGAGAGTCAGCGAGATGAATTCATGAATTCCATTTATTAACACCAAAATACAACTGGTCCATTCTGACATGCTACTTTTAAGAGTTAACAGTCAAAATGGCATCCCACAAGGGTTTCCCATTCCCTTTGTCTCTCTGAGCTACGCCCCAAAGAGGGCGTTACCTAGTGTGTCATCTCTTACCCCAGCTCCCATTTGCATTTCTTAATATGTGGTTTCCTTTAGATTTAGCTTAGCAACTAGCTAAAAGAGGGAAAAGGAAAACAGAATCATTTATTCTCAACACTCCTCAGCCATAGGCATCTACAACTCTTTGAAGAAAACTGTGTAATATCAGTTACTATATTTAATTTTCATCTGGGATTAATAAAGTATTTTTGAGTTGAAATTGAATTGAATTTGAATAAATATCTAGTAAATTAGAAATAAAGTGAAAATAAAGAATCCTTTCCTTTTTTAAAAATAAAAATCAACCGTCCTCCATGACCATCTCAGTTTCTAGATCTAGATGGTGTAGAAAACCTTTGTGGTGAGTTGAAGAAAGCAGAAGAAAACACCCAGGACTTTGAACAGTCTATAGAGATTGTGAAAACAGGAATAGTGAAAGATCTCTCTCCTTCTGTATGCTGCAACCTTCTGAAACTGCTGTCCTACTGGGAACAGGAGGTTGAACAAAGTATTACAGGAGAAGTAGCAAAATCTGGCTTTTTAATAATGATTTTGTAGAAATCAGTATGTTCCTACCAGACTAAATAAATACATCAATAACAACTTCTTAGCATGATATCATGCTGCAAAAATATTGAAATTTATTTGAATGGAATTTACGCAACAAAAAATTTGTTCCCATGAACTGTTTTGCTTTTAAATTTCCCAGAAAGCAAGCAGCCGTTTCCCTGGCACTTCATACGTTTAAGGATGCAACATCTTTGAAAGTGTAACTCCACAGTATTTTTAAATTTTCCTTCACATAAGAGAACATTGCCCTGAAGCACATACAAGTTTGAGTATTCTAAAGGCATATCTCTACAAATTTTGGAAGCGAAAGCTCTACTCTGGGGTTTTTACCTTTGCCTACCTCCATGAACTATTAATGTTTTATGCTCACTCCTGAGAGTGACTTGGCCAAAGTAAGGCCACACTGATCACTATTATTTTACACAGTTTTATCTGGCCGGGAAGATTCCTCTAACATATAACATATTTTTTAACAAGAAGCCTGAGACACATAGTTAGCACCTCTTAAGCTTCCAGCTGTTGGGAACACAGTGTCTGTTCCTCCCATCTTAGATTGTTTTTTGTTTTGGTGCAGGCATCCAATTGGTCTGCTATATTTTCAGAAAACATCTTAAACACTCCAAGAGTTGGTTTAAATTTGATGCACAATGTGTCCAAGTGTACACACATATTACCATTCATTTCCATGCTGCTTGTAAAGTACTTTGGAATGAGAACTACTTGGTGATGCACCATCCATTGTTAACATTCATTACAAGCTGCTCACGATTTTCTGTTTGCAGCAAAGTACATTTTCTAGGAAAATTTTAATTTTATCAGAATTTTCCCTTGAAAAAGTAATAGGTGGCCTGCACACAAATATTTAGACCAAATATTTCAATATTTAAACTTTTAGACTTTTTCACATTTTGTCATGTTAAAACCACAAACATAAGTACAGCTTATTGGAATTTTATATGATATACAGTACAGACCAAAAGTTTGGACACACCCTTCTCATTCAATGGGTTTTCTTTATTTTCATGACTATGAAAATTGTAGATTAAATTGTAGAAAAACCTGACAGGGCTCACCTGTGAAGTGAAAACCATTTCAGGTGACTGACTACCTCTTGAAGCTCATCAAGA
>CAEFZX010006652.1:0-15865 GCA_903066825.1 Alfaro cultratus
GGTTGTTTTATTTTGTTTAACAGTTCCAGTGTTAATTGTTCTTTTGAAAATAAAGTGTATTTATTTTTAGCAGGATGTGGTTGCATTATTATGTCATTACCATTACATCAGTTTAAATGGTCTTCAAGCAATATTATCCTTTATCGCAATAATTTTTGAGACAATTAATCACTCAGCAAAATTTGTTACCAGAAAATTACTATTAAGTTATTATTGGGCTTGTCAGAATAGTCAATAAATCAATTAATCACATGATAAATTAAAACAAATTCAATAACTTTGACTTACATAATTTATTATTTTTCTCCTTTTCTACCAAGAACTGGATATAAAAGTCTTCAGTTTGGTCATTTGGTCTCAACTGGCCTTTATTTTGAAGGACTGTTTTGTTACCAGAAACTTAATTCATTTTATTTTTTGTTTCTGTTTATTTATTGTGGATATTTAAAATGTCTTCCAGTTTCAGTGTTATATGTTCATCAGAATTAAAGTTTATTGACCTGTATCAATGCGTTCCTGCATTATTGCTTGAAAATGGTCTCAACACAACAATATTATTGCGTATCGCAAAACAATTTATCATCCAGGAAAATGTATAATCGTGACAGGCCCAGTTATTACAGCTTAAAACATTCAGTTGGTTCAGGTTTTACAACTGAAATCAAACAATAATTTAAATTTACAATAGTGTAAGGGGTGAAACAATCAATCAGATTAATATTGAAATAATCTTCAACTAATTTAGTAATTGATAAATCATTAACTGGAGTCAAAGAAAAACCAATTACTGAAAGAAGAACATGTGCAAAGCAGAAATTAAGCCAAAACTGGACAAAAATAAATGAATTTTTTGTTTTTGGAGTTAAATTACAGAAATTTCACCCCCATTGTAGCAGGGAGTGAAATTAATCTGATAAAATAATCTTATTTTAATAGACGGTAAATTGCAAAAATAACTAGCTAAATATTGAAAGTTCCAGTTTTATGGAACTTAATGGGCAAATATATATTTACTCCAGGATATTTAAGGAACTGGATACAATTAAAATAAGAAAAACTATTGAGATTTGAAACTTAGGACTCAAAGGGTTAAAGTGATAATTTACATTTATGTTGAAGCGATGTAAATTAAAAACGGTGAACTCCCATCACTGCGGCTCAGTAACAGATTTGGGTATAAATAGAGCAGACAAGTCGCTGCTGCTGCGACTGAGATCCATTCAAGGTTTTCCTTTGGGTTTGTAGCGACTCTGCTGACGTGTGATCACAGGAACAGAAGCAAAGGTCACACTTTTATTCATGACAACCTATTTTTGTTGCTGCAACACATTTTACATGGAGTCAGAGTGAAATCATTTAAATCTGCTCCAGTTACACATTTTTATGAGAGTTTGTAGTACCAGTTCATGGCTTTTAAATCATAATTACTATGAAACCACGAGAGATTAATGCTGCATGGATTTTACTACTCCAATAATTCTTCACTGTGAAAATACAAAGAAATAAACTTTCATACCAAGAGAAAATCCAACATGCAAACGCCACGATTCAAACCCAGGATCCTCTCGATACCAACGGTGCTACTGACTTCTTTCTCCACTGTGCTGCATCGATCTCTAGTCAAAATGGGTTTTTATAACTACTTTGCTCCATTTTTGCTGCTGAAACAAGTGAAATCTGGAGAATCTAATCGATATGATCGAAAAATGTATCACGGTATAAACGTTTCATATCAGCAGAGATGGGCAGAGAACCCAAAGTTACACCACAGTAAGAGTAGTAGTACTTCAACATATTTTTATTCAAGTAAAAGTAAAAACTAGCCGTCCATGAAATTACTCAAGAGTAAAAAGTATTTGCTAAAATTATCAGTCATTTAATATTTAAAAATTACTTCATCAGATGAACCAAAACATAAAGTTAAGTGGAAATTTTGGTATTTTAAGGACCAAAATTACAATAATTCATATAAGTAACAAAAAATAACAAAATCAGGTAAAAGAAAATTTTTCCCAAATCAGTTTATTTCAATAAAAAACTTAAGAAACTTTAATAAAAACTGCAGGCGTGTTTCTCTGTCTTCAATTAGTCGGTAGAAAATCCAGAAATTTTACTCAAGAGTAGAAATACTTCAAAATAAAATTACTCAAGTACAAATACTGCACAAAAAATACTCAAGTAAATGTAATTGAGTAAATGTAAGTTGTTACTACCAACTCTGCAACTCATACTGATGAGTATCGATTAGTTTTTATTTATTTGTTTTAAATTATTCTGAAAATGTGTTTCTACTTTAGCACAGTAACTTTTTCTGGAAAAGCAAAAAACTACTTTAAGGAGCTTACAAACTTTTTTTTTGCAAAATAGAGAATAGTATTTTGAATTTTCAGTCAATCAATCAATCAATCAATCAATCAATCAATCAATCAATCACATTTTATTTCTAAAGCACCTTTCAGCAACAAGGCATTTAAAAGATTTTGCTGTTTTCGTCAAACTTTTCTAATGCAAACTTTCAAAAAAAGGAAAAGCTGCTGAAGGAAACCAGAGTTGGGTAGAAACTAGTTACATTTACTTGAGTAACCTTTAAGGAAAAAATACTTTTAGGAGTATTTTTACTCTTCCTTGAGTAAATTTTCTGGATTTTCTTCCCACTGAATGAAAAACAAACATGTTTAAACCAAAACTTCACAGAAATAGAAACAGACCTGCAGTTTTTGTTAAAGTTTCATAAGTTTTATATTTAAAGAAACTAAGTTTTTCTTCTTTTGTAATTTAAATAAATAATTTTCATTTTGGTCCTTAAAATACCAACATTTCCACATAACTTTATATTTTGGTCCATCTGATGATGATTTTCACATTTTAAATGATTGCTTTTTGATCAATACTTTTTAACTTTTTAATTAATTTCTTGGTTGGCTGCTTTTTTAAAGCAGTTTTTACTTTTACTTGAGTAAAAACATAATGAAGTGGTTCTACTCTCACTAGAGTCGATTTTTTGTTGTCTCCACCCAGCTCTGATGGACACAGAAGAAACCAAACGAAAACAAAGATCCGCTTCACCTTCCAGCATCTTTGGAGACGGTCACAGCTACTCCCAGTCCTGCTGTCGCAGTCACTCTCTTGCAGACCGACTCCATGTCAATAACTGAGTTGATACAGTCTGGGCCTCCCACAATGCAACACTGTGAGTCTGGACAGAAGCTGCTGTTGTCCAGGCCTTTGTAGCCGTGATTTCTGCCACACTTCTCCAGCGTCACAGTGGTGGCCATCCCTGAGACTCCCACATGGACGATGAGCTGGACAAGCAACCGATTGTTAGAATCACTAAGGAGGCTTTACAACAATGTTGCTATAAGTTAATGTGGCATAAAATAACTTAAATTGAAGCAAAATGTGTTATTGTGAAAGTTGTTTTAAGGTCAAAGAATATGACTGGGTGTAATTTTGTTGAAAGTCTGAACACAGTGTTTATCCAAGAGTCTAAATTAGATAAAATCTGAGTCAACCAGACAACATGCAGCTCAGGAAAACATTAAGAGGCCACTTAAAATGATCAGTTTCTCTGATTTTATTTTTTATAGGTTTAAGTTTGGGTAAACTGAACATTGTTCTTTTATTCTATGAACTACTAACAACATGTCTCTGATATTCCAAGCAAACATTTAATATTTATTTGCAGAAAATGAGAAATGGTCAAAATAACAAATAAGATGAAATGCTTTCAGACCTCAAATAATGCAAAGAAAACAAGTTTATATTAATTTAGAAACAATAATACTAATGTTTTAACTCAGGAAGAGTTCAGAAATCAATATTTGGTGGAAAAACCAGCAGGTTTTCCATCAGGTTCAGTTTTGTCCAGATCTGTCTCAGACATTTTAGGGACCAAATGTAACCTTTATAAACACGGTTACAACACCAGATGTATGTGATTTTGTCCTCTTACCCGTGGATGAAATTGCTTCCACAATGAGGGAACTAAACTCTGGACTTTCTGGTACTCTACAGGAACCTCATGTACATGCAGGTCCACATTGTTCCCCAATCCAAGTTTCTTCATTTCCTGACAAAAACAAAACCATTACGGTTAAAGAAATTCAACAGCATAAATAATTACAGCAACTATCACTGTTTGACAGAAATAAAACACATTTCTGTGCAGAAGTTCCTGAATTATGACTGATTCTTATTTACCTTTAAAGCTGTGAGACATTTGTAATATTTTAAAGCAGTTTTGAATGTTTTTCAAAGTTGTTCTTTAAAATTTGGGTGATTTGTTTTTATAATTTAGTTGCAAATAACTTGTAGAAGTTTGCTTTTCTTCCATCATTTATTACAGATGTATCTTCAGAGATTTTGTGGCCTTTTCATTTTTTTAAGATACCAATTTTAGAAGATTCTGATTTTCTTCAAGTATGGAAATAATAAAATACTTTTCTACTTTCAGCATAAATTGATCTGCAAATACAGTAAAATCCCCCAGGTTGGGACAGAGGCATAAACAAATAAAATAAAACTAACATGAATAATAGCATGACACCTGCATCTAATTTTTGACTGTTTCCTGTAAAATTGTTTAATTATTCATTTATTTCACCTACAAAGGAGCTGTTATGTTGCCACAATAATGAATTATCTATATTTGGACTATAAGTGATCAAGTATAGTTATTAAATTGTTGACATTTTAACCTGTTTGCTTCAGTTTCTAACAGCTTTTCTATTTCCTCTAATTTCTAATTTTATGTCAGACTTAGACTTTATTGTTGATGCACAAAGATGCAACAGGGAATTTGGCAACAAGATGTCACATAGTGTTTGTTATCTGAGGCATTAACATTAGCACAAACATTAGCATTTCACTGCCCCGCACCAGTGCACTGCCTTGCAGAACAAGGCAGAGCAAGGCAGTGCACTAGCATTAGCCTTTTTCCTAAAAAAAGCTTTTACCTATTTTTCTTACTTATTAGCAATGTTTAGTATACTGAATGAAGCAAGTCAATGACAGACAACATGCTAGTGATGACCCACATGCTACTGACAGCATTCATGCTAACATTAGCATTTTGGCTCATTTTAGCTTATACACTAATTTTAACAAACTGAATGGCTTATGACCATGTTAGTCAACATGCTTGAGACTATCCACATGCTACTGACTACACTTTAGCTAACCTTAGCATTGATGCTAATTTTTAGCATCAGAACGATGGGTTCCAGACGACAGGTACACTTTGGCAGGCCACGTTTAAATTTCTTCAGAAATTTTCTAGTTTTATTTGTTGTTTCTGTTGTTTTCTTTAATTATTTTGGATATTTCAAATGTTTTACAGTTTAAATGAGTATTTAAATGTTCATTAGAATTCAAAGTTTATGGATCTTTGAGAATGTGTTCTTGCATTTTTATGTCATTATTGGTATTATATTACTTGAAAATGTTCTCAAAACAACATTATCGTTTATCGCAATAGGTCTGGGACAATTTATCGTCCAGCAAAATTTGTTATTGTGACAGGCCTACATATTTCCACCTAAAGTCTCCATTATTCATATTAAAAAAGATGCAATCATAGATTTCATAAGGAAGACAGTTTGTGTTGAATTTACAGCCAGTGGACGTCCACTTCCCCCTCGTCGTCTCGATTTAGGACAAGTCACAGAGGTCGCTGACCCCCTCACTGGTGTTAAAGGAGGTCGGTCTGGCCGTGTCTGTGACCCTGCCTCAATGAGGCCTTTTGTTTGGATCTAATATCCTTATCAAGTCCGTCTAGACACCCTGACAACCCCCATCATCTCCCCACTGCATCCCCCAACAAACAGTGCGGTGCAGTGTAAAGCCGTCCGGCGGCCATTAAACTGTCACATAACTGTCTGAAATATAAACTTCTCCAAAAGTGAACAAAAACATGCGACACAAATTACAAGCTTTAAATGTTGCTACTGCAAGGAGAGAAATGTTACTTTACTTTCATTTTCTCTCTTTACATCTTTATGATTAAACATATAATATTATTAATGAGGCCAAATAAAACAAACAGATGAAGGTAATACCTGCACTGCTACCCAGCTGGCGTTAACAGTATGTTCTCCAAATGGTCCAAAACCTGCAGGAGACCCAATGTTTACTTTACTGAAGATTACAATCATGAGTGTGTAAAAGTAAAAAAAAACTTTTCTTAATCATATTCATGCAGAGAAAATGTGATTACTCAGTTTAATTTATAAGAAAGTACAGATGTTATAAGTTTTAGTGCTGAACTGCAAATGAAAACAAGCCTGTCATTGAACAAAAAGGTGAAAAATAAACACACTTTCCTACAGAGCATGAGTAATTATCACCACTTCATGTAAAGCATCATAAAGACTGAAGAAAAATATCTGGACAGCTAATGGTTGTTCAGCCAGCTTGTTTATGTAGGGATATACGACTGATCCCCCCCTGCTCCTTCTCCTCCACCCGTCCCGGGGTCAGCGGGTCCCTGGGGGTTGGGTGGAGAAAGGATCAGTCTGTCTGACAGGCTGCTGAAAAGGAGCAGAGCGAGGGGCCAGCAGCTGCCAGCCGGCCCGCTATTGTGCAGGAACTGTTCCCAAGCAATCTACACATCCAGCCCTTCGGATGGGGCTGCGAGTCTCTGCACTCTTTTGTGTCTGACTGCACAAAATCTCAGTCTGGAGCTCCTGTGTGAAGGCAACAGTCAGGTCTGTGCTTTGTGCAGTTAGAAAGCATTAACTTAACATAGCGAGATATGAAATTACACCTCGCAAATTTAGTTAAAAAAATAAATCATAAAAATATGTTTTCATTTATCAAAACTGGTAAAATTTTAGAATAAGTTTGTTATTTACTGATGGAAAAGATATTAACATATTCAATAACTAGAAGCCATAAGTATTTCACTGCTTTTTAAGTAAAAACAATAAACATAAGAGGAGATATTTTACACATAAAGCAATATAGTACAAACATAAAAGCTCTGGAACATTATTGGGCTGCTAATTAATTAGAGATCTAATGAGGATACAGATCCTCACTCTTTAAAAACAAATAAAATCAAAATATAAAAAGTTACAATGAATGTAAAAACATAATTAAATGTATAAAAGTATAAAAAAAACATCTAAATATTATAAAATGTAGCTTTTACTTTTCCTTTTGCTGTCAATAGACATTAATAACTATTAATGAATAATAATAAATTACTTAGTTATTGCTTAAAATTCGAGATAACGTAGGTTTAAAAATATATTACGTTTAAGGACATGATGCATAAACAATCCAAGAAAAACAACAACACTGATTTAAGAAAGACAACGTGCAATTATTAATTTATTATAGAAAACAAATAATCTGTAAAGTCTTTTGTGCTGTCAAAATAATAAGATGCTCAGCAGCTGTGCATTGAAAGCATGTGAATAACTCTGCAAAGTGAGCAACAAAGCGTTTCTTTCAGGACACAAGTGCAGCTCAGAACAACCTGACGCCATTAAGGGCAGAGCAGCTGTCATCTTCTCCAACTTTTCCTTTACTTCATTCACTCCCGGGAGCACGACAACAACCGCGCCGAACCGAGACACCGACCTGTCACCACCACAGTCCGGCTGCTGTTATCCATCGCCTGAAATGTCGCCTAGAATCCGTCGCTTCTTCTCGGTTCGTAAACTGAAGCAGATCCCCGCAGAGAGTCGAAGCCCCCCCTAAGCTGACGGCTCCTTCTGCCACAATCAGAGGAAACTAGCCCGTTCTCCTTCATTCTACGTGGTGCGTCGAACGCAACGTCATGACGTTGACGTGAAATTCTCTTCTTCTGTGTCTCGTTAGCGGCCGGTAAACTAGCTGGTGACGCACTTACTTACCGCCACCAAGTGAATTCTTGTTTTCAGAAACGTGTTATAATGTTTTTCTCAGAATTTATTTATTTATTTTACTGTAATTTATATATATATATTTTAATTATAACAGTTTTAAGAGTATTTCTTCTTCTTTTTTTAACGGTCTTTGCAATGAAAAAAAAAAAAAAAAGACTGAACAAGCCAGTAAACCTCTGCGTTACACAAGTTTATTTAGTCCAATAGGTAGAAAAGAGGATTAGGCCCACAGGAAAAAAAAAAAGAATTACGAAAGATATTCTGCTTTCTGCATTGTTTTCCCCCATGCAACTGTGATTTGTTATTCTAAGATGCACTTGCTGGGGATAAATTATTGGCACAACAATCCCCTCTCAATCCTTTTTTAATGCTGACTCCCTTCTCACTCACTAGACTCGTCTCATTGCTGTACAACTACTCAACGAGATACATTGAAAGCTATTTCATCCATTAGAAGAAAAAAAGAAGCATACAGGCAGAGGAACTCAAAGCCATTGAAGATGCACGTTTTCAGCAGCAAGGGGCAGCACTATAACATCAGGTCCCCTACCATTAGGAGGCGAAGAAGAAGAGTAGGTGGGAAAAGCCGTGTTATTTATCGCAGGAGACAAAAAATAGAAACAAATATAATCATAATGGTGAGTAAATAACGATTTAGTATGATCGGTTGCTTTCTTTTATTAATCTAAAAGGCAAATCGTAAGTTTGACTGGCAGAAACAAAGTTTATAGGTTTGTAAACAGGAAACTGTTGAGCCGACAGCTAACTGATGTTAGCGTCTGTGGCTAACTGAGGTCTTCGTTACTCAAATAAGTATTTTATGGGTTAGAAACCTGTCTTGTAATTTTATAAATATTCATACTTAGTTCTATGAAGGCCATGTTTGTCGTTGATACTGTAATATGTCTTTATATGACTCGTTGGATAGTAATGGATAACGTGTTTGCTGCGGATAAGACAGCAGTTGCTCTGATTGCGCTTTATGAAAATATAAACTATGTACTTGTGTTATTTTTCAGCTTCCCTTGTCTCTGTTGAAAACTGCCCAGAACCATCCCATGGTGAGGAGACACACTAACTCCTAAATAATTCAGTTTTAATGCTCATAACCCACACATATAGATACAATGTCGTTTATGAAGCACATGTTATGATGTGTTTGGCACAAACATAACTTAATTATCAGCCTCATGTATACAATTAACTGTAATGTCTGAGGACTGATAATTAATTATTTGCGTTCTGTTCTTTTGTTTTCCAGCTGGTTGAGCTTAAAAATGGGGAAACCTACAATGGCCACCTGGTGAGCTGCGACAACTGGATGAACATCAATCTGAGAGAAGTCATCTGCACATCCAGGGTAAAGCCGTGGTCAAGCACCTTCTAATGTATCCAGATTAAATATGCTTTTTAAGATGACTTAAAGCAACTCTGAGCTACAGGGAGCTAGAGAAAGGACTCTAGAACTGGGTGATGTGCTCTGTCTTTCTGGTTTTAGTCAGAACGCCAGCAGCAACATTCTGGATCAGCTACAGCTGATTGATTATCTGTTATTAGGCAGATTTCTGAAGATACTGTTACAGTAATCAATGCGACTAAAGATGAACACGTCTATGAATTTCTCAATATATTGTTGGGACATTAGTTCTTTAATCCTGGAAATGTTCTTCAGGTGATAGAAGGCCAACTTTGTAACTGTCTTTATGTGTCTCTGTTAAGAGAGGTAAAAATCCAGCAGGTTTTGGTAAAAAAAAACAAAAAACATGCAAAAAGCATCATCTTTAAATCAAAAAACTACTGTGTCATATGTTTAGGCTAAAGCTTTTTGTAAATTGTTTCTTCTTCCTAAAATTCTTCCTGTTTGTGAACGTTCCTGAGATTTTTTTTTAAAAAAAGTTTAAGATGCTGAACTGAATGAAGTTTTTTTCTGAAATATTGATAGAAAATTGGTTAAAAGAGCAAATAAAAAGTTTCAGAAAGGTTAAAACAGGTTTAATATTTGACTTGAAATCACCTTAAAATACCAAATAAACTTTATTCCTTTGTAACAATTGTTCTTAAAAATTCCTAGCAGTTTCCATTTTGGTCTTCATGATCTCAACTTCTCAGTCAGTCGTTATTTTCATTACTACTAATTTTTTTCCCTGTATCGTAGAGGCTTTCGGTCTTCAATGACTAAATTATGGACACTTATTCTCCCCCACAGGATGGAGACAAGTTCTGGAGGATGCCTGAGTGCTACATCCGAGGAAGCACGATCAAGTACCTGCGAATCCCCGATGAGATCATCGACATGGTGAAGGAGGAGGTTCTGTCGAAGGGGCGCGGGCGTGGCGGCGCCCAGCAGAACAAGCAGCAGGGCAAAGGAAGAGGAGGACCCGGCCGAGGTGAACAGAACTACTTCCTGTTTGTGTTTCCTCTGATAAATGTGCTGATCAAACTTTCCACAGTTGAATCTCCTGACTTGTTTGATGATGTCAGAGTTTAAACACGTGGTGATCGTTTGATTTGCAGGTGTGTTTGGCGGCCGCGGCAGAGGGATGTCCGGTCCTGGGCGGGGCCAGCAGCCGCCGACCGATAAGAAAACAGGCAAAACTCAGGGAATGAAGAACCAGCACTGACCCTAGCAGCCCGTTAACTGAGCAGTTCCTGATACATTCAACACAAAAGCTGTGCTGATTGTACAGGTTTTTTTTTTTATTTGTCTCATCTCTAGAAATTTTTGTCAAACTGTGGAGGAATATCCATCTGTTGTGTTGCAAACAACTTAGCGTGTCCAGTCTGTACGAATATCTTTTTAAATGTCTTTTTATTTACTTGTACGTTTGATATTTTGACATCAGAAGAAACGTCAGACAGGGAGCTGAAAGAGTTCAGCTCCTGATCTTTAGTTAAAAACATTTTCAAGGTGATGCATGAAATGATTCTCATATTCTTCATATAGAAATGGAAAAGTCCAACATATGTTGAGTTTTCTTTTATTTTTCTAACAACACACATTATTATAATTTATGTATAGAAGAACGTGAGAATAAAAAATGTTTTGAAGCAGTTTATATTTTCTGAAACTATTTATTTTTCAATAATGGTTTAATTTATAAAATAGAGGTACTTCAGCATCTTTTCATCTGGGTTTAAATAAAATAATTATTTGGTTTTTAAGGTTGTTTCATTTACTTTGAAACAAAAAGAATGAAAGAATAAGCTCCAAATCAAAGTTGAATTCTTACAGCATTTTTTACATCAAATACACATCAAGGATTATTCTAGAAATAAAATATTGGGCTGATTTAAAATGTAATCAAAAAGTTAAAATTTGTGACAACTGCAAAGCAAAATTAAATTATTTAATCTGAAGTTCTAAGACCATCTTGAGGGTTTATAAATTAAAAATCTCATTGACTATAAGTCAAAATCATCCATATTCACAGAAACAAAATATTTAAATCTGCTGACAGAATCTAATATTCACTGTTTTACAATAAAACATTACAACTTCTCACAAATTAAAAAGATCACTAAGTAGTCAAGATTATTTTTGGTGACTTTAATTCCAGTGATGAGTACAATCAAAACAAAAGCAATCACTGGAGAGGTAAAGGAGCAGAGGGGCGCCTAATCAGTTCAGTCCCTTCATATAATTTATACATACACAAACAGCTGTTAAATACAGAAAATGACAACTAGATAATTTTTTAACCATTGCTTTAGCATCCCCTATAGAACAGTGCCCCTATGCCCTGCTGCATCTAGTGGATACCCATTTTTTGTGCCACTACAGGTGCAAAAGCTTACAGTTCTTATTACTATTATTATTATGTCATATTAGTGAAACTTCTCTTTGCCAATATTGATATTTATTGTTCGATAAAACACTAGTAAAATTTCCTCTATTTCTCATACTTTAAGGTGCCACTTTGATGAGATATGATGGATATATAGTTTTACGATGAGTGTAATTGTGCATTGATATGTAAAGTATATTTCATAAAAAGACTTCAGCAGTGTTTCTTTGACATCCAAGGTAGAAATTCTCCATTTTAACTGTTTCTCTCTTGATTTGGTAATTTACATTTTTAAAACAGTACAGAATGGACATATTCTCTCTGGCCTGTCATGTGCCTTTGCATATTGTAAAAATAATCATGGTGAGATATATCCTATATGGGTATCTGTTTAAATCTTGTCATCTACTATGAAGTCAATTAACATAACAAATAATTAGGTTTTCTTTTGATCATTTCATTAGTGACTATATGTAAGCAGTTACCTATTTTTATCTACTAAAGGATCTCCAAAGTCTTTCCAAAACTTTTCGAAACGATGCTGTGGCATGTTGGGCAGGCAAAGGCGATCACACAAAGTGGAACACTGATCTGCCATTAACCCCTGTAGATGCTTGTTGCTGACAAGCAAGGCGACAACCCCAGTATGTAGTGGAGGAAAAAGAGGGTTTTTGATAAGGTCGTTCAGAAAATCTCCCAGTATGTTTTTCACCTGCAATACAAGAGTTGCACAATGAGCGAATATATTCTACATCATTAAACATCATGTTTGCTCAATTTGCTAGAATAATTCCTGGTGAAACACCATGCTTTTTTAAGTTTGTCATACAATAAAGGGATTGTTTGGGGGAAGCTACATTGATATTTACCTGATCTGCACCGTATGACAGCTCCCATGGTCTCTTATTACCATCATGAAGTAAAGGAAAGCTGTATTCATATATGAACTGTTGTAGAAGAAAAAAGAAATTCTCCACATTTTGTTTATTCCATGTTGTTAGAAGATCAAAGATGATTTTTAGCATCTCCTTTCCAGCTTGATCTCTTCCTTTAACTACATTCTTCCTTAAGGAATCCCAAAGCCAGTAACTTTTAAGTTCCAGGTAGATGACATCATCATACTGGTGCCATGACCCTTAAAATTCAATGGATACATTTAATGAGAATATTTTTATGCCACACACAGCTAATTTTATAAGTTTTCAATATACTAAATTACATATTTTTAGTGTTAGTCTTTCAATAAGACATGATCTGCAACAATTCTTATTTGTGAAATACACTGTAATTTACTAGTTGGTATAAGCAGTCTAGTGTGGATGATATGCAAAATGGAAAACATGCATGTAATTTAAACAAATAACTTTAAGTCTATCCACGCATTTTGCTTTCCAAATTATTCCCCGACATCCACAGTTGAGAAAAGTTTTGTATCCCACTTTTCCCTATTCCTAAAATAAATTTTACTGGACTTCCTACACATTAAGAAAATTTCAATAAAACGAGCTACTTCTCAGTATCAACATACTTGCACCTTCATCTGTATTATTTATTGTATTTCTTGTTATGCTGTTCGATATAAATAGCCACACATTTGTCTGAAGCAATAAATAAGCACCTTCTGGTGAACATAAGGGCAACAAAAAAATCTACTATACCTTCAGGACTTAAAATATTCTTCGTTGATTGACAAGCCCCTATTGATCAATGAATTTCCTCCTTTATAGTAGATCTCCTCATACTTCCCTTTTTCGCCATCCTTGCATATTAAGTATTTGTAAGGGATGTTCAAATGAATTAAATCTTTGTGAATCAAAAAGTCTGCAACAAGATAATGCTTGTCCCCCAGGTTCCTGCGAAACACAAACCCTGATCATTAGAGAAAAAGGCAGCAAAGATTTAGTAATTTAGTGCCAACAATCAATTTTACATTAGTTACTATAATTTAAGATAAAATAAAACCTACGGGGAGAAGTACATTTTGTGCCCCAGTGTTTTCCAGCTCCCAAAAAGTTTTTCAGACATTAAGAAAATTCTGTCATTTTCTGGATCTATGTTGTTGGAAGGGACAGCATGGAAGTACACATGTATATATTCCCTGTTTGATAAACTGAAGCAGAACATGTAAAAAGTAAGTTAATAATTTACATTTATATCAAACTATTTAAACTTCACAATTTTGATATATTTAAAGTACAGCTACAAAATCTGTAATTACCTAAAATAATGTATACCCTAAAATTTATTGTACGTTGAAACATTTAGTTACATATGGTTTCACTACTTAGTAGAATATTTACAGAGAAATTTCCTAAGTGTTTAAAACGTACGTTGGTAATTCAGTGGATTTAGATATTTTTGCTGGCACTGGACAACCGGGGTCCTCTTTCCTGGGTGGGCTACATGGAGAAGACAGCTCTGAAACACCTTTGTCTCTGATGATTGTTTGCTGTTCTGGTTTTCTTGGCATCTGTGAGCTTATCGTCTTATCTGACTGAACTTCAGAAGCCTTTAAAAAATAGAAAATAAAGAGTTAATAATTGATTTAAAATTAGTATAATTGTATGTAATACAGTACATTATATAAACAAACTAACGCAGAGCATCTGTTCCATTTTAAGAGTATTAAATCATAAAACTTTTTCTCTACATGTGAAATAATTACCTCTGTACATTTGGATTTTTCTCCAGTGTCTGGAGACAAATTAACAGACTTTCCATTCTTTCTGCTGTCTGTATCAACTATTTGGATTTGTTGACCGCCATCTTGATTACTGATCATTTCATTGTTCATGGGAGTCTTTTTATCATCTGGCTTCACAGAGACATCCAGTTCTTCTTGAGCTAATGCCACATCTTTACTTTCTACATCAGTAGATTGATCTGCTTGGTTTCCTTCATTATCTGTTTGTTCAGCTGACTCAGAGCTAGTGATACTGGAATTGCTAGGCAATAATGGTGATGCAGTCTTATGCAATGGCTTAGGAACAATGTCACATGACTTGTCACAGTGAACCTGTAAGGCATCCTCCCCTGTACAATTTTCTTCCTGTGAACTCTTTGCACTCTTTGGTAGTTTCTGTTGAATGTGATCTAATTGGTCTTCTGCTGGAGCAACATCTCTAGTTGTATTTGAGTCAATCTGTTGTTCCTAAAAAAGAAAAGAGTTAGCCTTAGTTTCATCTACATATTGAAAAAAGGCACAATGAACATTATTTAACATATGTCTATCTAAGTCTACAATTTATCATGTAAATGTGGTAAATTTAAGCTAGATGACACAGAACAAGTTTAAAAACAGTAAGTTATAAGGTTTTAAATTACAAAATACTGTTGAATAAACGAAACCAATGCCAATAAAGACATGTTCAATATGCAGCTATCACTAATCTACATAAGCGGTGTAGTGGAACCTGTTTAATTTAATGTCCTTCAATGTTAAGTTCATCTACTGAGGCCACCTAGTGGCAAATGTTATAATTTTGTCCATTGCTGGTTCACTGACGCCATCTTGTGGTCACTTTTATTACTACAATTTGTTTACCGGTGTTATGCCGAGAAACGCCTCCCTGCCGAGAATTGCCTCCCCTGTCGCGGGAGCGCGCATCGCTCTAAACTCTCGCATATTGATGAGAAAACGGGCTGAAATATGACCGAAGACGAAACTTTTAAAAATATTCGTAACATTATCACGTTTCTTAACCATGTAAGCCCTAAAACGGTGGGTTTTGTTTTTCAGATTAATTTAAATAAATACTGTTTTTAAAACCTTTATTGATACATATGAGTCGAACGTTTTTCAGTGTCTCATGAAAATGTTTCCGTAGCTGGTTTGAAATTTCCCGATTATTCTTTTAGCACCATAACAGCTTAAAGCATTAAAAAGCAGAGGCAAATTGATATTTTATATCGAGCTTAACTGTCCAGTCTATTAATGTAGGGGGATGTATTTTAATTTCTGAGCCTGCTAATATTTGCATCCCCTGTCTATTGTCCTGTTGATATGACACTTATAGTGGCATCTCAGAGAACAAGAGTCATTACGTAGAAAGGGTGAAATCCCTCTTAACTCTTCATTTCTTCGAGTTAGCAGGGGACGCATTTTTTGGCAATATGGATTTTGTTCCTGCCAAAATTTGCCTCCCCTCTCTACTTTCCTCAAATGTTATCTCAGTGGTATAAAACTCATACCAGTAGTTCATAGAAATA
>CAEFZX010006658.1:0-17495 GCA_903066825.1 Alfaro cultratus
CTATGCTGTAACTGTGAAGTAATTTCCCTGCTGGGATGAATAAAGTAATTCTATTCTATTCTATTCTATTCTATTTTTCTCCTTAGGGCAAAGGAAACGAGCAGCTTGTTCTTTAGAGAGTGGACCCTGGAAATACACATCTCTAACCCGGTCCCCATGAACTACCTCAAAAGTGCATTTCAAGTCTTTTGGGTCGCAAAGGTTAAGCGTGTACAGCAGTTCAGTTCCTTTATCATTCCCCAAGGGGAAAATCTGTTTTACAGCCAAGCATTTCAAACATACATCAACCACTAATTCATGAATACAAACAGACTACAATCACAGTTGAGTGTGTTTGAAAGCTTGCAGATTTCGGATCCTGATTGCTGCAGAGTTCTTCCATCTGTTTCTGTTGGTATCGTTGCCTCTTTAAGCCTCAGCTCAGAGGGAAGAAGCTCATTTGTGTTATAAATCCAGCTCTTGTGGTGTTTTATGATAATGTGCTGCCAGAGGAGAAATTCATCCTCCACTCAGTCCACATAAATATATCTTGCATAGCTCAGCAGTTTCGCCACTCTGCATGTCGGTGGATTCATCCAGCCGTAGTGAGAAGAACCGGGTTTGGTATGAAAGAGTCACCAGATGATCTTCAACGCTCTCAGCCATCAGTTTTATGTCGCTAAATGAGCGTCGTTCTGTCAGTGTCACTGCTAGCTTCATCACCAAGCATTTTATTAGCTGTCACTTTTGTCATCAGACATGAATGTCGTTCAAACTCGACAAACATCTGTGAACTGATGGGTGCAAGCGGGAAGAAAAAACAAGCATGGTGGACGATAAATGAGGATTAAGTAATCAGTTTAGCTCAGTAGTTTTTATACGACTGTTATTACTAATGTCTGGTGGTACCGTCTGGCAACCTGTGGCCCTGTGTCGTGCCAATGAAAGCCACAATTTCCATTCCCTCTGTAAAAATTCATATTTTTACTGAGGGAATATGCTGCGTAATAACTCGGCTGTTGAATGTAAGAGTCGCAAATGTTGTTTTTGCTACAAGTAATTGCACTTAACATTCAATGAGAGAAATTATATTTAACAGATCCAGGAATGCATCCATCATAAACAAAATGAAGAAATGACCTAAACTATAGATGTTGGGAAGAAAAACGCGCTTGTTTATGTGTGGTGGTCAAGTTTTTACATATCGGAAACCCGACAGAGCCGTAAACAGCTTGAGAAATGTCAAACAATGTTGTCATCAACGCGTTTCTCTAATCTGACCCCTTGTAATGCGTAATCTAACGCGTTGCTACTTACAATCCAATAGTCAGATTAGAGTTATGCATCCAAGTTACGTAACTTTACGTAACTTGGATACGTAGGAAGAAAGCAGCATATTGTTGCTTTCTTCTTTTTCCTTGGGGAGTTACAGTTCATGTGCAAACCCAGCGACACAAACGTAAACGACGGAGGGAAAATAGAGATGCACATGCATTCATTAACTTCATTGTTCACTGTCCAGTCAAACATGAGCCACAGCTCTTGGAAGGTTGAAAAACACAAACTGTTGCAAAAAAAGCCTAAATGTTTTTTTGTGCAGGCGACAAAAACTGTTCCACTCATCTGCAGTGTGTTCGCTCTGTGTTTACATTTCAGTAGTGATCTTATATAGAAAGAAGTATTATCATGTCGTTACGAAAGAATGTTTATTTCATCAACGCCTCCTTAGCAAAGAACATAAGACCCCCCAAAAATAATAAATACATATATTTTGTGTAGTAATTGTCAATATTGTGATGAGTTTCTCACCTAATGTGTTGTTGAAGAATCGTGACCCGCCTCATCGCCGCCTCTTGTCTGGGTTCAGCTGAGGATCGTCCACAGAGCGGTCAGAAAGCAGACCCATCAACATGTCAAACAGATTTATATCAAAATTAATGCAATAAAAACTTGTTTTCTAAAATATGACTTACTCGAGGTCGACAGGTCTCACTTTGAAATCTCCGTGCTTGTATTTGGGATATGCAGTGGAATATCTCAGCTGTTTTGTGACCTGCTTGGATTGTCATTGTACTGCAGAGCATCAGGCCGGAGTCATCAATATTCCCCCAGTACCTTCCAGTTACACTTTACTTAAAACGGACTGGACAAAGTGGCTGATGAACGTTTCCCGATATAAGCGCTTCATGTCAGTGTATATTGATAATTGTTGATTAAAATGCTTTAAATATCTGAAACTGTCAGCGTGACCTTTGCCCCATGCGTATTATGTACACGGTCACAGATACTATTAGGTCCAAGTTTGTTAAAATAAATCACATCAAAGCTACTCTACACTGGAGCACATCAACAACTCCAGGAAGGTAACATGTTGGAAATAACGTGTTACAGCCTTGTTCTTCAGTCTGCGCCTCAAACTCAGTCACGTTGGAGAAGGAATCCTGACTGAAGTGTTGGTTGCAAACACCAGCACATTACCTCCAAGTCCTCTGGAAATCTATGCAACCCAGCTGAATTTGAACAACCTACTGCACCCACGTGTCATCCTAACACAACACTCTGTAGCATATCCCCCCGAATTAAGGATTGAGGCTTTACTGATGAATAGTGAGGTTTAATGGAATAAACCTTGAGTTTACCACACACACACACACACACACACACAGAAAAACCTAGCGTAAGCTACAAAACCACGCTCTTACAACCGTAAGTTTGTAACTAAAAACAACATTTACCACTAAAAATATCAACTATAATTCCAAAAACTATTCCCTATTGATTACAATAAAACAAATTCACAGTTTTAACTTGTCAATATTAGAAAAATCCTCATCTACAAAATAAACATACCTTGTGCCTCTGTCAAGGAAGCTGCTAATAACAAGATACATTTTAACAACGCTGACAGGTGTGACAAACCTTCATAAAAAAAGAACAACGGACAACGTTTTAGTTTGCAATCAAGTCTTTTGCAAAAGGAGAAAACATAGCAAACCACTTTTTCAGGGTGTTTACCATGCATTCTGACTTTCTGCATCAGAACTGGTCTTTTATTACAAAACACAGCAGGAATGGAAAGTGGAGGGAGGGCTATTCTGAACAAAGACAGAAAGAAAGAAAGAGAATACAGAAACTAACATTCTGAACCCCGGGGCATCCCGAGATAAGAAGCAGCTCCAGCTCCAAGATTTAGGGAAAAAGCAACTTTTGTCTTTCTCACAGTTTTAACAAATTCCTCCTCTCTGGGGTGTGAATACTAAACCTATGAATGAAAAACAAACTAGTAAAACTGCTAATGTAAGAATGATAACAAAACATAATTATTCTAACAAACGCTGTTGCAACTTGTTCCGTTCCTTTTTAAGCCGCCGTTCTATAATATACATCAGAAGTTGTCTAATCAATATAAAAGCATCAAATCAAACATCAGAAGTCGGCCATATATTATACCAATAAAACAAAGTAAAGGCAAAAGCGTTAAAAAGGTGATACAACAAATAAGGAGCTTAATGTGGGATTATGTCCATATTAAACAAACTGTACTAGAACCAACCAAAAGATACCAGGGGTTAATAAGTGCATCTAGTTAAATGTATCCTAGAACGGTTTGAATTTGACCCGTGTGGATTTGAAAGAAGAACTGGCTTCTGGTGGTTTCTGGTTCTTTGTAGTTTCTGCACAATAAGTCTTCAGATCCGTAGATTGACAGACAGCTCTATGAAAAATGTCACCCATGTTTCTCTCCCACATTTGTAAGACATTAAGAGGAGTACTGTACTTTTTTGTTTTTCCATTTAAAGCACTGAAACAGTTCAGTTCAGGTGAACTCTCACAAGGTGGCTCTGTGGGGAGCCATCTGTTATGAATCAGTTATTTGAGTGAAGCAACAGCGGTCTAAAAGCAACATCTGCAGGTCTTCTGGTACTAATTTTAGCTAAAGACATGTTGATTCTCACTTATTTACACTGGAGTAAGAAGGACAGGCGAACTGTTCTCTCTCTGCGTCAGCTGTCTTTGTTGTAAAGGCTGATTTATGTCAACCACTAAAACCGCACCTACCCAACAATTCAATTCTAAAAGAATAAAATGTATACTTTTATGACATACATTATGTAAAACAATATATATATATATTTTTTTCTAAATGGAACTGAACATAGTACAGTTAGAACGGCTGTAATGTGTGAAAGCTTCTGCTGGCACATATATTCTTACTCCATATTGAAAAGCAGCTCACTGTTCAATATGAGCTGGAACAGACTGCCGAAGGTCAAAGGTTAGAATAGAATATACTTTATTGGTCCTCAAGGGGAAATTGCTTATTTGTTGAAATCTGCCCGGCTCACCACAGCACACAGACCACAACCACAGAGTCAGAAAAGTCTTGAGATGTTGAATGACCTCAGCCGCCTCAGAAAGCAGAGGCAACTTTGCCCCTTCCTGTTCACAGCGTCAGCTTTCTTTACCCCAGTCCAGTTTTTTTTTTTTTTATCAATGTGGACACCCAGATATTTATAGTTCTCCACAATGTCCACACTGACCCCTTGGATGACAACAGGGGTCACCGGCATCACATTTCTAATTAGCATAAAAAAGTAGGTGGGACTGTTCCCCTTCGCCCCATCTCCACTTTTTGCCTTCATCTTCTTTCTTCCTTTAACAAATTTGTAGCTGAGGTACTTCCACGTAGCTCGGCGAAATGAATCGTCCTTATCCAGGATCTGAATGTTTTACTCCCTGAAAGACCTTAAATTCTTTCATTGACGCATCACACAGGTTTCTGATCTCCTCTGTCAGACGCTCTTCAAAATTTGATTCCATTTCGTTCCACAAAATGCCACCGATACTCAACCGTACCCGCCTGGTGTCGCGTACAGAACAGTTGGATGTGAACACCGCCAGGCCTGCCGGACCTCCACAGGGTGAAGTATGTCACAGCATTGGGGGCCTTAAACTTTGTCAAGTAGCAAAATTTTAAGTTAGCTTTTAGAGCAGAAAAGATGTCTGCCACATGAACTAAAACTGGGAGCTGGTTCCACAGGAGAACCTGAGAACAATGTTCTCTGGTAGCTGATTATTGAGGGAAGGAGAATTTTTCAATTCTATTCTGGATTAAACAGGAAGCCAATAAACGGAAGCTAAAAATGCAGAAATAGGATCTCTCTTTCTAATTTTCGTCAGAACTCTCCGTGCAGCGTTTCGGATCAGCTGAAGGCTTTCAACTGCATTTTGTGGACTTCCTGATAATAAAGAATTACAAAACTCCAACCCTGGAGTAGTAAATAAATGCATGGATTAGTTTGACAGCTTCACTCCTGGACAGAAAACATCTATTTTTGGCAAGATGAAGGAAGGAAATCCTAACATCCTGTCTGATGTGGGATCCACTGATCCTGGTAAAAAAAATAGCACTAAGATTTAATGACATCCAGATTCAATGACTTAATATTTTCCAAGAGAACATTTCCTGCTTTTAAATCTCCAAGTTTATTTCCTAGAAAGTCTCTGTGAATAATCTAGAAACTTCTGAGGTTTTTGACAGAAATGTGCTTCTCCTTTTTTATATTCATATCTACAACGGCCTGATGCTCCATCGTACATGTGGGCTGTTCACTTCTTTTTTCTAAGGAGATTTCTGCTGGGTCTTTCCATATTATGAAGCACCAAAGCACAGGGCCGGCCCAAGGCATAAGCAAACTGAGCAGCCGCATCGAGCCGTAATGGTTTAATTATTAATGGGCTTGGATAGTGTCCCTTGTTGTCAGACAGTGTTGCTCTGTTATTTTGTACCATTTCTCACTCATGTCGCATCTTTTCTCACGATGTTCTCTTATTTTGCCCCTCAGTATTAAAGCACACCTCATGTCTGCCCCGATCCTTTATGTTTCATTTTTATCTTGCTCTTTTGCCAAAGCCATATCTTATCTTTCTCAGGAATTTGGGTCCAGATTCAAATTGCTCTGAGTTTTTCCCAGATGCTCGCTGCCAATTCGACTATGTAATTTGGAGCAGTTGGAGCATTGCCTGATGTCATAACTTTGCCTTATCTTAGGCAAATGGAAACGGGTGGGGTGTGTTTCTGTAAACAATTAAGAAAAATATGCATCCGGCAATGTTCTGATGCTGTAATAGGGCCATTGTAGATAATAATAATTTAAAAAGAGTAGATTTCTGGCAGAAAACTCAGAAATTCTCTAGAATTTGAGTTTGAAAGTCAAAAATTTGAAAAACCTCAGAAATTTTTTTTAATCTCAGAAATTTTCTAGAATTTCTTTTGTGTGTTTGCAACTCAGAATATCTTTTTGTTTTGTTTACTTTTTAAGGAAAATGCTTGAGATTAAGCTCAAAATTTGAGTTTTGTTCTAGAATATTTTTGAAGGAAAAACTCAGAAATGTCTGAGTTTTTCCTTTTTTTTGTCTCCTAGAAAATTCCTGAGCATCAGACCAGTTTGTATGCAGCATCAACACACTTATTTGCAAGTCATGGTTTCCTGAGATAATGCACAGTTGGCTTCGCAAGCTCATCAAAAGTCGAGTTTGTCGTTCAAAATTGTTGAATCCATATTAAAATGTGCAAAACTGCCGACTACAATTTCCCAAAAACCCTGCTCCCAAGTATACGGGATGTGCTGAATGAGACTCCAATGTCTCCTCTGCTGGCTGTTTTCTTTTACCTGACACACATGCTCTGACTCAACGGTCTGTCTAAAGGGTAAATACGTCTCTGTGTGTGTCTCTGTGTGTAAAAGCCAAGTTTGCATTTTCGGAGTTGCCTGCAGTCTGGGAGGCCCCGTCGACTTTAATATGTTCTAATTGCTGTGTACATCATCCGACCCCGATTTTCCATAGAGTGGGTGCCATATGGATCCACAGAGTGGGTGCCATATGGATCCATAGAGTGGGTGCCATATGGATCCATAGAGTGGGTGCCATATGGATCCACAGAGTGGGTGCCATATGGATCCATAGAGTGGGTGCCATATGGATCCATAGAGTGGGTGCCATATGGATCCATAGAGTGGGTGCCATATGGATCTCATGGATCTTGGCCTTTAGCATTTCCTTCCTTCTGTGGAAAAAGGTATTCATCAGTCTTATTATTCCCTGGATGCCACTCTACGCCTGTCTTGAGTTGGCTTTTAAGGAAAGGATTAATGTTCCAGCAAGATCTAGAGAAATTCATCCATATGGTTATCTTAAGTCACATTGATTACTGCAGTAGTGTATTCACCAGTCTGCCTAAAAAAATCAATCCGATAACTACAGTTGAGAGTCCAGAACGCTGCTGCTGGCGTTCTGACTAAAACCAGGAAGATAGAGCACATCACCCAGTTCTATAGACTTTAAAACACTGTTAGTTCATAAACCACTGAACAGCCTAATACATTAAAGTTGTGCTCTTGTTGTATCAACAGTCCAGACGTCTCAGGTTCTGGTTCTGATTTGCATCCTCAGAACCAAACATGGATAAGTAACATTCAGCTTCTATGTACCACAAAACAAACATCCAGAAAACAGAAAAAAGGCTCAAGCTGCTTTTGATTAGTAAGTGAAATATTGATCAACATATCTGATGTGTGTTTGATCAAATGCAAAGCTTCTTGCGTGTTTCAGGCAGGAAGAGGTCAGAACCATTATGGAATATCATTTCCAATTAAAGGTCATTTCTCTGCGTTGAGTTTTTTCTGTATCTGTTTGTCTTTTTTAATTCTAAGACTAAGATCCTTCTCTGGTCATTTCTGTTTATTCATTTTCTCAAGCTTCTTAGATTACTGAACCAGCTGGACTTCATTCTCAAGCAGCCGTGCCTGGTTCTCATGTCGCTCGCTGACCTGACTGGAGTTTCAGTTTTCCTTTCAAGTCTTTATCTCCTCCCCACATTTTGCCATCATCTTGATTCCTGTAAGTCCGTCTTCGTTTGCAAAAGGGGAAAGTTGTTGCCAACTCTGCCTTAAGGTCGTACAAACACATTAACGCGTGTTAATGAAAACTTCTTCAGCGGTTTTTTTTTGTTGTTGTTGTTTGTTTGCCAACAAGACAAGTCGTGTTTTTAGCTGTCAGCACATTGATATAATATTCCAGTGTTCAAAAAATAAGGACAAAATATTTTCTACTTCCCACTGAATCGGACTACGCATGTTGATTAAAATGCCCTGGCTGCCTGGTTCAGGCGAAACTAAAAGAGAACTAAAAATGAGAATTTCCAAATATAAAAGTAATATTTGTTATGAAGAGTACAGATCTTGTTTTAGAATTTTCATGACAGTTGGCCGCGATATTTGTTCCCTGAAATTTCTAGGCATAGAACGAGTAGAAGCTCCTAAAGGAGGAGGGAACAGGGACAAACTTTTACTACAAAGGGAACCTTTTCCACTCCGTAGACAGTAAACTGTGAAGGACTTAATGAGAACTTGGTGTTGAAGTGTTTTCTCTAACTTTTATGATTCTGTGTCTAGGTTATGTTGTCGCGCAGCATTTTTAGGAAGACTGCAGTGGACGACGTGTTTTATTAAACCTGTCAAAGAAACAAATTCCACCAAGTAATATCAAGAACAAGAAATTAGTCCAAACAGAAAACATTTCAAGGAGGTGATTAAAATAACTACTGCTTATAACAGGCGTGTCTAAAATAACACTGACGTTTCACTCAACAGGCATTATTGGATTCTTTAAAGCACTTTAGTGTGGCGTACTTGGCTCTCTCAACTTCCCTCTAATAAACAAAGGAAACACAATGATGAGGAAAAGTCAGGTTGCCAGGTTATAAAGTTTTTCTTTGGTCACGACTCACCGCTCCAGGGATAGCGTGACTGGATAATAATGACGGTGAGGATGTGGCGAAAGATGAGCACAGAAACAAAATCTCTAAGTGGAGTCATTAAATATTAAACAGAAACAAATTAAAAAGATCTACTTATCAACATGACCGGGTCAGACTTTAACAGGCATATGAAGCGTTCAAAGTCTACCACCGGATTCTTCACAACTTCACCTGAACTAAGTGAGTCAATAAACTGGAACTTTTTTTCCTGTTCTGTCTTACAGCTCAGGTAGAAATGATGTCACAGATCAGCTTCACTCATCAACATGAAAAGAAAGGATTTACTTTGATTAGACCGGGTGTTAGTCTGTTATCTCTCAAACCCGTATAGATTGTGTTAAACATACATTTCTGTTCTTTTGATGGCTTGTCGAGATGTAAAGCGCAACCTCACTTTGTTGGTGCTGGAATTTCACAGTGATAGTTTAGACTTGAAATAAAAACCAGCAAGAATGTAGGCAGGATAGGTGAGGTAGGTTTCACTGTTTCCTTGGGGTTTAAAAAGAAATGGTACAAGATTAGACTGATACAGTTAGATGTATCTAACTGTATCAGATACAATTCCTTTGAACTGTGAGCACACAGTCGCCAAGGTAACCCACTTTGTCATCATCGATAAAGATCTTGGAGAAGCTCGGGAAGGCGCGTGTGCGGACCTGTTTGAGTTTCGCCAACGAACACCGGAGTGAATCGGGGTTTGGGAGACCAGAACTCGGTCACATGAGGCTGAGCTCACCTGAACATGAAACCAAGACCATCATCCCCTCTGCTACCAATGGAGGCTGGAATCATTATGGTTTGGGATTCCAGCCTCCATTTGAGGCAACGGGGACGATGTGCAAGAGAGTTGGTGAAGGACAGAAAGACTTCGCCACACTGAGGGAGCAATTAGTGGTGTGCTGATTGATAGGCCTCCGGTCACAATCGGCCAATTTTCTGTGAAAAAGTATATGATCGGTGATAATTTAGGTTGTTGAGTCTTTCTGTTAAATATTGTTTTACTGATTGCAAGTTTTTCAGTCGTCCTCTTGCCTGCAAATATTTTGCATGTTTGTTTTTATGTTTTTTAACTAAGTTAGGTGATTGTGTTACAAGATAATTTTTCCGTTTTGCCAGATCTCATAGTTGCGTTTACCTAAAGTGAAAAATTAGCAGCCGATCCACGTGATCGGTATTGGTGATCGGCCCTCATGGGTGATCAGAATCAGCAGTAAAAAGCCTGATCGGTGCATCCCCAGAAGCAACGTAGCCTCCTAAATTCCTCTAGATGGGACATATTATTCCATTAGAAATGAGCACAAAACTTTGTCTATATTCCGCTAACAATGAAAAACCATAATTTTGCAATTGCAGTGTTTCCATTGCTTAAGAAACGCATTTAACTGAATTTAATAACAACTTCCTGTTGACTTTTTTTGTGGTTTGCGCCAGTGGCAACGTCCTGTTGCTGATCACATGACTCATGAGACGCATAAAAAGTGTTTGCATAATAAATCAATTTGATACGGCCACACAAATAAACAATTTTCTCAAAATTTCCATTAAACTTAATTTTCAAAATGCCAAAGTTAACAATTATATGGCCAATGGAAACATAGATGCAGCCAGTGCAGCTGTTTGCCAGTTGCTGCTTGGAGAAAAGCAGAAACACTCAGTAACAAGGTGACAGGATTTTAACGGATTATAGGGCTGAAGGAAATTTGAAACATTGATGCTTTACTTGCAATGTTTAGCAAACTTGCTGTTTTAGCTAGGCCCCGCAATGAACTTACAAAGCTAGTTAAGTTGCACTCACAGAGGAAAACCTAACTTCGCATATCACCATGAATTGACCTTGCACTTGTCATGAAGTCTGATCTGAATAACAGCCAAAATCCAATAAAAAGATTTGGCTCCCTTTTATAGGTTCTGGTCAGAGAAGACAGACTTGATAGAACTATTTTCCACTTATTTGTGGTCTATATCATAAACAAATACACTAGTCCCCTCCCAGCCATACACTTTGGAGTCCCATGCGAAGTATTCACTGCTCTTGGAGCTTTTGAGGTTTCATTACATTGCAGCCTGTAATAAAATGTTTTGCAATCTATGTAGATGGAAACTAAATCTGTTCTGGCCAGACTGGCATGTGGGTAACATTTCTCTGTCGGCTCCCAGAGTCAAAGCATTTCCCACACGCTGAAGATCTGCTGCAACGCTTTTGCCAGAGGAGCCAAGTCCAGACTACATGCTTAGCCAGGAACAGATTAATGATTGCCACAACTGATACTCTTCAATGAAACTGCCTCACATGGTGCTGAGGTTATGTTGTTCTCTTAGATGAAGGGCATGGTGCTATCTTTATATTTGGTGTTTACATGGTTGAAGAATTAAAGTTCATGTTAATGAAAAGCAAGAACTGTAAATTATTGCGGTGGAGGAAACTGTCACGTCGTAGAATGGTGAGGTAAATGCAGCAGACCCAGGTTGTGGAACAAAATGACGATTTAATGAAAGTTAAAGCACAGTAATCCAGGCAGCACAGGTGAGCAGAAGGCTAAGAGCTCAGAACTGGTAGCAACTGGAAATAAACAAGGCTACAGGCAGAAGTGACGATAGACAAGACGAGAACCCGACAGGGAACAAGAGATCCAGGTGGGATCAATCAACACGGAGACTCAACTGACTCAAAAACCAAAGGAAACACACAGAAAAACTCAAATCCTCATAGAAACAGTCTGCATACTTAGGCAGACTGTTTCCACAACCAGTCGACAGTTCGGCTCTGTTGTTCTTGAACTAGAGCACATAAAAAGGGTTTGCTTTCAGGGGATTTGTCACCAGGGTTTGGAGCAAATGTTTTTCTGGTTGGCGCCTTACTGTACTATTGAGTTTCTAAATCTGTTGGCAGGGTAAAAGCATCGCTTCTGATTAAAGGTGCACAAACTCTGCAAACCATCGAAGCCAAATTGTATAATCAGCTCAAAGGCACAGCTTTGGTCTACAATAAGATTCTGCACAGAGGTCGTGTTTTTTTATTATTATTTTTATTGTTTCTCTAGTAAAATTAAAATGTATTTTCTTGTTGCTCTGTACTTACAGTATCCAAAGATTACATGGAACAGGGTAGAGAAGCCTTTCAGTAATGCCAACTTAAATGTCATCACTTGCACATGAAGGGTGGACTTTGGTAACGACCCACTTCCTCTGAGACGTTACTAGCATGTATCCAAATTATTCACGGTGGAGTTCGCTTGTTTATTTTGCTCTAATTTCATGAGTGAATTCACAGGGTGTGTATGTCTGCGTGTGTGCGTGTGTGTGTGTGTGTGTGTAGGTTGTTCTGGGCGCTTTTGATTACCATTCATATGATCTATGTCTTCAGTTTGTAATCCATGTTGGCTACAGCATCAAGCTGGTTGGAGATGATCCTGTAGCCTTAACCTTTAACCTCTCTGGACAACTCTCCTCCACTTCCTGTGGTCCATGTGATACACACCATTACACCAAGCAGCACAATAACTACTTGTCACTGTTTAAATTGGATTATAAGCTTGAAGACACATGTAATGCTAATTCTTATCCCTATGCTAAAATTATTTTCTCTTTTCTAGAGGTTCCATCAGTTCTTGTCCAGGCCTGTTTCATTAGTTGTTGGGGTTTTTTTTATTATTCTGTTGAACCATCATCATACTGGAGTCATGATTTTCTTCAGCCATGATGAGGAGATGAATGGACCTAAGTACAGGTCAAATCCTGGAAGAAAGTCTGTTGGAGAATGCAAAAAACAAACAAACAAAAAAACCCTTAACATAAAGCCAGAGCTACAATAGACTGGTTTAGATTGAGGCATATTCATGTTTAGAAATGGCCCAGTCAAAGTTCAGAGCTAAATCATAGTTCTGAACCATAATAAATGGAACATTGACCAACATATTTGACGTGTACTGATGACCTTGATGACGTCTCTTGTCAAAATGTAAGGATCGTCACTGGTTTCTCAATTGTTGCCTGCATTATGATTTCTTGTTCTTGTGTTTTTAACTGAACTGCCTTGTTGCTGAAATGTGACACAAAATCAACTTGATTGATTGATTGAAATCTACCATGCTACTCATGACAAAACGTGGAAACTGATGTTCACGGACTCAGGCCTGAACTGTTTATCAAAGGAAAAAATGGAGAAAAACGATGCTAAATTGCAAAGTAATAAAAAAAAAAGTTGCACTTTTCTTCATATTACGTTCCAATAAGATCCAATAAAATCTGTAGCTGTAAAGTGACAAAAATACTTCAGCAAAGTACAGTCATGTAGAAAATTGCGCTCGTTTTCCGTTCCGTTTCTTTTAATCATTGCGGGAAACTCCAAAATGCCTTTGAGGTCTGAGTGCTTGTTGGATTTGTTCTGAACGCTCCATTGAGCTTCGCAGCGCTCATGTCAGGGAGTTTGTGTGAAACATTAACAAGTGCCGTTCCAAACAACACTTCCTGCTGCGCTGTTTCCTGGACCCAGTCGGCCTCAGGCTGCAGCCAGCTGACATATCTTCAGTCTATCTTCACAGTCCGTTTCTCGCAGCACACACACACACCGCAGCCTGTGGTCTCTGCACCTCAGAGGAGGCTTTTCATCTTGGCTGTGATTTATCTGAAAATTGTGGCGGGTCAATGTTTGTGTTATTGTAATTACAGAGTTGAGCTATTACTGCATTAAGAAGAGATGATAAGATGGATTTTATAGTTCCCAAGGAGACTCCGGTTGCTGTATAATCCAAAACCAGGCCCATGATAAACCTCTCACATGTCAGACCACTTCTACAATAAATCCTTTACAAAGGAAATAAAAACATAAAAGAAGCATATCTGTACAGTTAGAAATCCTGGGCACCATTACCTACAATAACAATTTACTGTTTATTACTGTTTGTGGCTTGTAATGCTCTTGTTTTCCATCCTGATTTGGCACTGGGCCTCTGTCTCTTTAAAAACTCCTGCTCTTCTTGAAACTTCAGGAAGTCATGACAACCCTTTAACAACATTTTTTTTTTTTTCCAGCATTGCTCTGAGAAGTAGCTCCTATAATGAGCTCAGCAAATGTTCCACCAGGTGTTTGCTAATTGCTGCTGGCTAGTCTGAAGGAGCTGAGTGGGGGAGTCATGGGGTAGGGCTGCTCTGCTCGAAGCCAGGGCCAGGTCCAGGCGTTTAGCACAGGTGAATGGTTGCCATGGAGATTAAATGATTTCTCAAACATGAATAAAAGAATCAGGGCAACACTCCAGTTATGTTTTTGATGAGGGAATGACATCATAACATAATGTGACTCTCAAAGAAAGTTGATTTTATATGATATGCCTTTAACGTTTGCCTCAAGCCATGAATGGGGCATGTGGAAGAAGGCGCTCTACTGCTGCTGTGTTGTTTAAAAAACACACTTTGGTTGTCATTAAATTAGACAGAAAGTAAGAAAAAATGTGCAAATATTTTACCGTTCAGATGTCCTCCTGGCTCTGATTGGTTATTTCTCATTAGCCCTGGGAGTAGGAAGAGGAACGAGATTTTTTTCACAGATTATCTGTCTATTATTATTATTATTATTATTATTATTATTATTATTATTATTATTATTATTATTATATTAGTATCTGTCAATCAACTGTCATAACATACAGTGACAGCTTCAACAAATATATATATAAATATATATTTTTAATAAAAGTTACATACTGCAGCTTTAAGCTGATACCTTATTACACCAGGTTAAACTAGTTCACATCACCAATGCTTTATCTTCCCACTGTGCTCTCTGTCTGTCTGCCTCTATCTTAGATTCTTATCTGTAAATTCCTAGACGTAAACCAAGCATGTCAACTGCTGAGCAGAGTTCAAGTCCAGACGCATTCCTGAACATCAATTTACTGCCCTGTGGCTACAAGTGTTGCCTCTTTCTACCGTGGCACAGGACGAATCCTGGCTGGTTTCTGTAGATTTCATGCTGCTCCTACTGTAAACTGTGGGAGGAAGCCAGTTTCCCCCCACAGAAGAGAAACTTCTGTTTCACAAGATGAGACAGATGTTCGCAAGACGTCCAGTTTCTTGTGAACATCTTTGTCACTAGCAGATCTATTTACGCGAAAGTGAAATCTCTTGCTTGTTCCAAAATATCATAGAACTGAGGTGTGAGCTTCGATTTCGCTGCCTGGTTTTTAAAATGTCCTGAAAGTAAAGCGATCGCTGAAAATGTATGTGTGAAAGGTTGGAGCTTTGTCTTAAGTAGTAAAATGGGAGGAATGAAAGATGAAAGACTTTCAGGCCTGGACAAGATTTGTTTGATGAACGATGCCATAAATGACGCTAGCTCATAAACCCAGTTGATAGGTTTATGAGCTAACACAGGGGAGGGCAACTCCAGGCCTGGAGGGCTGGTCTCCCGCAACTTTTAGATGTATCTTTACTTCAACACACCTGAGTCAAATAATGAGGTCATTAGCAGGACTCTGGAAAACTTGACCGCACTTGGGAGGTGATTCAGCTGTTGGATTCAAGTTTGTTGGACCAGGGAGACATCTAAGAGTTGCAGGACACCAACCCTCCAGGACCAGGATTGCCCACCCCTGAGCTAACACATGACAGCTAATATAATCTGCTAGCTTTAAACTGCTACCCAGAGCCTGAGTGAAGTTGGACCTTCTTCAAATCAGACAAAATTGGTGTTAAACGTTTGTGCTGCGTTTGTGCTGGTTTGTGCAGCAAAAATTTTCATTTGTGCTGCCATCATTTCAAAGATAGAAAAAATGTTTTTAGAGGTCATCGAAGGTCAACCAGCCCCCCCCCCCACCTTCTTCAACTCAGGCAAAATGGGTGTTAATTAACTGGGCTACGATTGTGCTGGTTTGTGCAGCAAAGATTTTTGTTTGTACCGCTACCATTTTAAGTGGAGGGGCTGGTTGACCTTTTGACCTTTAACCTTTCATTAATATCTTCAAAGCCAAAGCAGCACAAACGAAACTCTACCCAGACTAGTAGCTACAGACTCGCTATGCTGCAAGTTTTACTGTAAAAGGATTTCCTTTATTAATAGCCAGTGACAAGTAACATGGTTTAGGGCACAGGTGTCAAACGCCAATCCTCGCGGGCCGGTGTCCTGCAGGTTTTAGATATGCCACAGGTACAAAACATTGGAATGAAATGGCTTAATTACCTCCTCCTGGTGTAGATCAGTTCTCCAGAATCTTGCTAATGACCTAGTTATTCTATTCAGGTGTGGTGCAGCAGAGGCACATCTAAACGTTGCAGGACACCGGCCCTGGAGGAATGGAGTTTGACAGCCCTACCATAGATGATATGCCTTTTCTGGCAATCAGTTTTGGCTGAAGTGCCTTCCTAGAGGAGGGCATGGGCTGAGACACTGCTGTCAACAACTCAACAGGGCCGTGCAGAGACCTTTGGAGGGGCAGGGGCTCAAAGTTAAAAAAGGGTATACAGCGGGAGCAGACATGTCCAAAAATGTCAGAGCAACATTGCAATTAGGTGACGTATTGATGAAGCTGGTTCCAGAAACGGAGCCATGCGTCGAGGTGAGACCGAGTATTTCTAGCTGAAACCTCTCAACCTCACACACCAGGACATGACAAGTGGCTGGGGAGAGGAAAGTCTGGACCTCCCTTCTTAATCTACTACCACTTCTTCAGGGGTNACGAGCAGCGAGACAGTTGTGATATCCTTAAAATATGGTACAACACCATCCTTTACGTCGGGACTGACAATTGCTAATTTCCAAGTATTGGTTTTCCTCTTCTGAGCAAAATCGGACCTTTTTACGAGTCTTCGTACTATCATCCTCTGGGACAGATCCCTCTTCACAGCTGACTTCTTCTTCTGACTGTTGCTCTATGTTTTCCTCCTCCGGGGAAGTTTTTCTCTCAGCCGGAGGAGGGTTCAAAAAATAGGAGTTAAAATCAGCATTATCTGTGCATTCATCCTGAGAATTGCTGTGATCAAAAGTGATGTTAGGAAGTAATGAGTTGAAAGCTTTCCTCACTCCAGTAGTTATTAAATAACCAGCTCCAAAGGACAAGGGAAAAAAGAAGGTGGCTACGATTTGCTCCATATCAAAAACGCGGTGTTGAAGGTCCAAGAGATGCTAGTGTAATAACTGATGTGTTGAGATGGAAGCATTTATAAACTCAGATGTTCTTTGATCTATGACATAGATCTATGTCATTGATGAGGTCATAGCGACACTGAGCTCACTGGAGTTCTGAGGGATTGTCTTGAGTTTGATCGTTGCTATGGAAACGGTCAGATCAGTTCTGCATGACTCAAACTATTTATATAACAGGGAGAACATGCAAACTCCGTGCCGGGTTGGGAATCGAGCCCAGGACCTTCTTGCTGCAAGGCAACAGTGCTACCACCTTAATTCTTATTAAGGTGCTCTGGTCTGAGCAACCTGCTTAGAGACCCAATTAAAATCCACTCTTCTAAATAAAGCTATGAAGTTATTTTTTTGCCCTGAAAGCAAATATTTCTAAACTGAATAGAATTAATCAGTGTGGCCAATTATCTGTTTAGGTAACAATAGCATTTTAACTTACAAGCATTGATGATGTGCTCCATCTTCAATGCTAGATGGAGCACATTGTCAATGTCCTAGTGTTAGCCCTCGTGCTAATGTTAGCATTTTAGCAAATAAAGATTTGCTTTCCATGTACTTTAAGCT
>CAEFZX010006660.1:0-17823 GCA_903066825.1 Alfaro cultratus
TCTATCTTCCTGGTTTTAGTGAGAACGCGAGCAGCAGCGTTCTGGATCAGCTGCAGCTGTTTGATTGATTTGTTGGACAGATCTGTGAAGACGCTGTTGCAATAATCAATGCGACTAAAGATAAACGGATGAATGAGTTTCTCTAGATCTGGCTGAGACATTAGTTCTTTTATCCTGGAGATGTTTTTCAGGTGATAGAAGGCCGACTTTGTAACTGTCTTTATGTGGCTCTGATGGTTCAGGTCAGAGTCCATCACTACTCCCAGGTTTCGCGCCTGATCGCTAGTTTTTAGTTGTAATACCTGAAGCTGTGCGTTGACTCTAGATCGTTCCTCTTTAGGTCCAAAAATAATAACTTCAGTTTTGTTTCTGTTCAGCTGGAGGAAGTTTTGACACATCCACACATTTATCTGTTCTAAACATTTATTCAGTGATTGGATGGGTTCAGAGTCACCTGGTGACATCGTTATGTAGAGCTGCGTATCACCTGCATAGTTATGGTAGCTAATATTATTTCCTGCTATAACCTGAGCTAGTGGGAGCATATAAACATTGAATAAGAGGGGTCCTAGGATTAAACCTTGGGGTACCCCACATGTGACCTTTGACCTCTTTGATGAGAAGTTTCTAGTTGAAACAAAGAAATCCCTGTTCTTTATGCAAGGTTCAAACCAGTTGAGCACTGGACCGGAGAGTCCGACCCAACTCTGCAGCTACACCAAAAGAATCAGGAAAACTGATCCAGCAGTACTTTCTATGCACAAGAAAAGTAAAAAGTTAATAGCAGTATTACCCCTTTTTTCCTATAGGTAATGTTTTTTTAGTTCACTATATAGTCCACTATTCAGACATTTGTTAGTGGGGTTAATAACCTTAACTTTCAATTTTCAAGCTTACTTGGTATGCTGCTAATCTAACTTTGGATAAATATTCCTAAAAAATCACAAATGCAACGATTTTCCTAACATCCCATCAGGTAAACAGTTTTTCTTGTCATTCCGAGTTACAGGATGTGAGAAATTATTAGACCAAAGTTAGAACAAAGAAAAAAAACCATTTAATTAGATATAACAAATTTTGGCAAAGTAAGGAACATGTCAGGATTTGCTTTTGCACACATTATTTTCACACATGCATTTCTCAAAATACTTGTTATGAGATATTTAATAGCTTTTCATATGATGCTGATTGTTTATATTTGAATACTTGAGTAGATTAATAAAATCCACTGATAAAGTCTACTGAGTAAAATCATATTAATGTCATAAAACTCGATGCCTGTTAAAACATTCAAAACATGTAAAATCCGAATCAATCAGAGTTAGAAACTTCAATGTTTCCAGTGTATTCTAGTATTACCCTCCTTGTGTTTAGTTATTCAATATGTAACTAGAAATACTCATTGCATAAACAGGAAGTATTGCTGTACTCAAGTAGTGTTCAAAAGGCTAAAACAGTCAGCTACTCCTGTCCAATAGTTGATCCTCTTTAAAGTGAACCCAGCATTCAATGACTTCTGTCTTCCTGTGAGAGTTTCTGCTAATCATGCTGGCACCAATCAAAACAAAACTACATCATGGAAAAGTTGTTGTTTAACTTTTAGTGGACCAAGAATGTTGGGAATTTTTAGGCTCCAACCTCAAAGTAAACAATATTAGCATAATTCATTATCCCAACATGTGAATCCGAGTATGTTAGACTATTTGTTCTGGTGCAGCTGGAGTTACTTTTTGGGTTGTATAAAACCAAGCTGCTCAGTCTTTGTTTGCTAAATCCAGAAACATAATTACTGTGTTTAACAGCCCAAACTGATATTGATGTTTCTTTAAAATGTCTACTCTGCTCCATCAACCTTGAAATCCTTACACAACTCTGTTTCTAAGTGTACTTATCGCTCTGACGGGATTTGTGGCTGAAGACCAAACTGACACCTGTCTCCCCTGCTCAGTGTCAATGTGCACCGCCTTGTCAATGGCTATGAGTTACACACACACACGCACACACACACACGCACACACGCACGCACAGAGTTGCACACACCAGCCTCTGCCAGCAGGTGCTTTTAATGGGCTGGTGTTAATGAGCGTCTTGTTTGGAGCTGTCAGATGACCCTGGGCGATGTAGACCAGAACCATCTATGGAGGTCACCACTCAGGCCATGTATGTGTGTGGAGGTTTTGGTTTTTGCATTTTAATGTTATCACATATTTATATAATCTGAACAAATATCAATTTTTTTGACTGTTTAGTATTTAGTCATTTTGTGGTTGTTGATCTTAATCCTTATTAAATGTTTGAGGCTGTTACAACTGCAGCAGTTGTTCTATGTCAGCTTTCTTTTGATATAACACACATGAGCTGATCTGTAGGATATGAAGCTAAATAATGTGTCATGTGACAGAAAAAAACATACTGATGGTTCTGACATCTTGTTTTATATTGGTGATGAAAATATTAGAATGAGTGATTTTAACTTTACAGATATAGATAAATGTTGATTTTTCAAAGGAATAACAAATTATTCATTAATGTAACCTGTTGACAAGTAGTTGTCACTGTACTGGTAATGTAACTTTCAGATGGTAAACATGTAAGACTTCAGCATCTTGAAGGATCTGTGGCAACCCTGTCTTTATTTATCAATAGCAGTGCTGCCTCTCCCCCACCTGTTGCTCAGCATTTTTAGTCAGCTTTGTAAAAGAAGTCTCTTTTCCCAAAACTGTAATATTACTTCTAGTCAGAAGAGACGCTTTGGTGAAATATCAGAGATTACTTTGAATTTTAACCGTTAGGCATTTATGATGGATTGATGGAGTTAGTGATGGGGGAATTATCAAGTGGTGAAAGATATGGAAACCTTTATATAAGATTCAGCAGTGGTGTGCTGGAAAATACATATATGTATATAATTTTCTAGCTACAATGAAACACAGGCGTTTCATTGTTTTGTCTTGAAATAATCTATTTTCCTTCCGTGTGCCCAGTAAGTGTTTGCCAACCTTTAGCGCACTCACTGCTAGTGTTTCCTTACGTGTTGACAGCGAGACTGTAATCTAGCTCGCTGTGTGGAGACCAATTCAGAGTGGGAATCGCCTGTGTTGGAGCCAAGCTGCGGGAGTGCGTGTGTGTTTAAGTAAAGGAGACTCAAGCTGACAGTTTGCCGGCAGCCTTGCACCTGCACTCGGCAAGGTGTTGATCTCAGATGGGGGAGAAGAGAGGAAGGAAGAGAGACAGGAGGAAGCATAGCAAAGGATCCAAAGCGAGGTGTTGAAGATGAATTAAAAAAGACATGTGGATAAAAAAAAACACAGGATGGGAACCCTGAGAAGCAGCATAGATGTGGCATGTAATCCCTTTTGTTTTTTGTTTTTTTTGTTTTTTGTTTTTTTTACCTGTATCTCTCCTCGATGTGGCTGAGTTTATGCATGCCACAAGTTAGAGAAAGGGTGCAGCTGTGCAGTAGGCAAGGCAGGAGAGCCAATTGGACTGATTAATTCTTTCATAAGTGAATGCCAAGACCGGAGTGCAGCCAGAGACTCATTTGTCAGAACAATACCATCATGGCATGATGTTTCACTCTGTCTTTGGCAGAGGAACTAACAACTCTCCATTTCTGCATGGCTAAAACCTCCACTGATACCAAGATTACCCCGAGGTTAATTCAGCTAAAAAGATATTAGTATTAGTTTACTATAAAAGTTTGCAATGCAAATGAAGTATGCTCATAGCTTAATGGGTTTGTCTCTTTTGAATTCATTAGTTGTTTTCAACCTCCTAGCAAAAAGGCGGGCTTGTTGCTGCCTGCGGAGGAGCCAGATCTCCACAGTGTCTCTGGAGGACGCTCAGTAGCAGGTCAGAGCACTCCATGGCACTGTCAGCAAAACACACGGCTTGGCAGCCTGAATTATTAAATATGCCAGTAATAATAATTTAATGCATCATATCTAATGTGACAGGGAATAATTAAATCAAATATTAATAAAAAAACTTTGAATTTAATCAGGCACATGGGAGGCGGAACAGTCCCTTGTCTTGAACGAAGGCTATTTTTTGTGACGATATTTACAGTGCTGTCTGTCCCAGTTTAAAGAGTAAAAAGAGAACCAGAGACAGACAGATGGGAGGGGGTTAATTGGAGATGACATGTGTCCATTGTTTTTGCGTCCACAAGTGACACATTCCTCTCTCCCATATGCTTGTGTTGCACAACTCACTCTTCAGGTCAACGGCATCAAAAGTCCATCAGGAATAAAAATGGAATTGGGTATTTTTTCTTTGTACCTTTTTGGTTTTATAATTATACAACTTTGTAGGCTTAGAACAGGAGGTTTAACGTCATAACCATTTAAAACCTTGGCTGTGTCTTGATACTGGCAGCGGTGAAATTAAATTATGACATTTTAATGAGGACATCTTTAAACTACACTATGATTTGTAAAGCAGGAGCCATATATCATTAGTTTGTAGTCTATACAATTTAGGTTAAATTTTATGTAGATTATGTGTGTGTCTCACTCTTTCTGTTTTGTCCCAGAAGGCTTGCCATACACTGGCAAAGTGTTGATCTGAGTGTCAGTAGATCTCCTTTCCCAGCATTCCTCTTCTCCACCAGCTGACAGACAAGGTCAGAGACTCATCCTGTCTGTCTTCTGCCGCTCCTGACAGCTTCTCCTTTGAGAGACAAACCCTGCACAACCCTGTGCTCCGTGGCACGCACCTTCACCAATTAATATTGCATCACCATTTTCCAGGCTGCTCCCCATGGACTTCCTTCTCAGGGTTTGATTGGGCCACCACAGCCCCTTGTTTCTTGACCTCACTCAGCCCCTTTGAATAACAGAGAAAAGTAGATTACACAATTACACATTTAATGTGATGTTGAGCAATTAGTGATCTTTTACATTTAAAATTAAGCAAATTAAGCAAACTCATTAAAAACTGACTTGGCTGAGATGAACTCTTGTACAACATTAATTTATTTAGTTCTTTTTTGCACATTGTTTAGATTTTCTTCAGTCTTCAGAGTTTAGAGTGACAATATAATGCTTACCTTTCTTTTCTAGTTAGATTTACTTTTGTAGATCACAAATGTAACATTTATTTTCAGTGACCAAAATTTTGAAATATGTAAAATAGTGTGAAAGCAAACAATCACAAAAACCCTAAACTACCTGAAAGTTGACAAAGAATGACAGTGTTGTGCATGAAGCGTAGTGATAGTTTCTTGAATAAATGATGCTTTGGATGAGCCACTCTTTCTGTTGCCATGCCCCCAACCAATTAAATATCCTAGAAATTCTCCATGGACGAGATAATATGCAATGTGCTCCTCATGAGGCACCAATCCTAGTTACCCTGTTCTCAGCTGCACAGAGTGCCAAGTTCCTCTCTGAAACAACAGGCTTGGTTTCCCTAAGATGAAAAGCTCTTCAGCTTTTCTCAAGGACACTTAATTTGTTTGCATCTTCCATTGTGTTTAGAGTTTTGATTTAAATAAATCACTCGCTTGAGGTTAACTGGAAAATATTACTCTAGGCCCAAAAGTTACATCTCCCTGCAAATTGAGTAGACACTACGCCAACTTATTCAGAATATCTGCTGAGATCACAAAGAAGGTTTTTTGATGCGTTTTACTTCTCACACCCGATAAAATATTTCAAGCTCACTTGTTGTGCGGGTAACATTTGAAAATCCAGCTATCTCTAAGGAGACAAAGTTTTTTTTTCTTCAATATGCGTTGCTAAAGCTGATAAGTTATTTCTAAGAATAAAATATAACAAAGTATCCGTCTTTTCTCAACATAAGATGCCCAGGACAGGCCCATCAGAGGAAGATTACTTTATGGATTTCTGCAGCGTGTTGCCACCTTCTATCATTCTGATTGTGCAGCTACTGTTACAGGCTCGTAGCTCCATTTTTCAAACTCCGAACTACTTGCAGTAAAAGACACAACACCTCCCTGTGACCTTAGCGGATGACTTATCCTCCCACCTTGGGACTGAGTAATGTGTTTGTGGCTCTGAGAAGCGATATGGTGCTGTCCATCTGGGCTTGGGCTGGGAGCAGCTCGAGCGGTGAGGATGTATTTGTCTGAATCACAGCTCCTGGTGCGCCCATTTGACTTGTCCTCTCATGCATGCGCGCTCATACAGTTTGCTGACACACTGGCTCAAATGCTTCTTAGTATAGCTTGATGGAGGAGCGTGGGGAGGTGGTCACACCTTTGCTGCTAAAGCACTCACCTGGCATCTCCTCAGCACTGATTTAACTTGACCTGCAGGTGTGAAGCAAACACACACACACACGCATACACACACACACACACACACACACTCACAGACTGTGCTGTGGATCACTTGTTCCGGTGTGTTTCTTGAAACATATGAGCATGTCGGGTGTGAAGGAGAGGCAAAGAACGCCGACATGTCAGTCAGCAGATACGGCTACTTCTTTTTTTCCAGAAGGATAGAAATAGTGTAATTTTCTGCTCAGGAGCCGTCTGTGTCTGTGTTGCTGATTTAATTTTGAAAGCTGACATTTGCACGGCCCTTCCACCACGTGTGTGTGTGTGTGTGCGCGTGTGTGTGTGTGTGTGTGTGAGAGAGAGAGTGTGTGTCTGTTCACAAATCGCTAATCTCTCTAAAGTCGTATTTGTTCTCCAGGTTTTCCCCCCACTACAAACATTTCCCTGATCAAAGCTGTTAAAAAAAATCCCACCACTTCAAACAAGTACACACACACATGCATGCATTCCACTGCAACTCAACATGTTGTCATGGAAACCCTGTTAATCCTAAACCAACCATCACGCAGTTGTTGCATCAGGCAAGCCAATTAAGAGGAGGGACGCGATGAGCTGAATTACTGTTTCACTTCTTGTTTAATTTCACATCTAAAAGTTTATTTTCATCACTTGAATTATACATCAACTGAACGTCTGTATTTACTTGGCGTTCGCTGCATTTTAATTCAGATGCTGTCGCGCCCCATTTTACCCATCTTCCCCAGTGAATAGTTTACATTTTCTTTCACAATTCTGAACTAACTAACTGTGTAACCGGCACTAAAGAGGGAAGCTTAAATACATTTTAAAAAATTATTCGATGGCCAATTCAGGTATTTAGTGTAACTAACATCAAGGTACACTAAGGTTTTAAACAGCTTTGGTTCCAAAACTAAAAATAGTTCCTACACAAAGTTCTTTTAATGAGATACAAGTTAAAGTCTCTGAGTAATTGAAGTTAAAAGTCCTCTCACACCTGCCGCTGTGCACTGCCAATCAGCTGGTTGAAATCAGACTACTGCAGTTTGTTTTCGATTACAAAACAGACAAATTTGGCGACTTCTGGCTAGTCAGAGCATGACCAAAATGATTACAGCAAAGTATGTTAACTGTTGGTCTTTCTTCAAAATATAATGCTGTTTAAAATCTATTGCATTTTTTGGAGTTGCCTAAAGAACAAAAGCAAAACATAGCCCTCCCCCCTCATAGGTATTAATCTGAGTATAAAGAAGTGAAATTTAAAACGCAAAATCATCATATCAGCATAGTTTATTTGCAATATAGTAAATAAATCTAAACAGGAGGAAGGTCAGTCGTTTTCTTTGGCCCTGCAGGTTGAAAATATTAAATAAAACAGCTTAATAGTTGGAAGATACACTTTGCCTTTTAAAAAAGAAAAAAAAAACTCTCCCAAGAAGTAGCTAAAAATGTTCAATATGTATAAAGTGTAGGGAGCATCATAAAAACTTTCTTTTCCAAAGCTTTATTTTCTTGTGGATTTTTGGTTATTGACTTTTTAAATTTTGCTTTATAGAAATAATTCTTAATATTTTCCCCACTTTGTTCCCCACAGTGAGATTGGGGATTCAGGCTATGAATCCCCAGGATTTTTCACGGCATTGTGGCAGAGTTAATTACTTTTATGCATCTGTACCACAGTTGTGCTGGCCTGATAGTGGCAGTGTGAGAAGATATTTTGTTGTTTCTGCAAATTCAAATTCAAATGTTTTCCTAAATTAATTCGATAAGAAGAAATAAATTGTTTTGTGTACTAACAAGCTCAATTTATTTGTCAATTTGCTGAAAAATGGAATTCACTGAACATTTTTGGGGAGAGATTTTTTTTTTTTTCTTTTCTTATCTAAGTTAGAGACTCACTGAAATTATGAATCCTGTTCCACATAGCAGAGATCAGTAAGGAGCAGACACCACAAAACTGGCTGATGGCTCATAATTTACAAACCATTTTAAACATGGGAAAGAATAAGAAGGCATCCAAAATAGTCTGCTTTCATGAGCTTCTGAAATGAGTCTGTGTTTAAAGAAGAAAAAAAGACAAGAAAACCCAATTAGCAGAACTGATATGCAGCTGAAAGCTTTGGAAATCACTAAAGAGCTGAACACAGTCACAGCCATATTCAAAGTCTGTTTAAAAGATTGATGCATCCAAATTGACTGTGAGAACGTTCCAGGACTTCTTTTCCCCACGCTTCATTTAAAAGTTTGGAAATAAGCTACGGATTCTGAAATAAGTAGTCTTGCAAAAAGTATTTGCACCCATTTTATTTATTTATTTTTGATGTTTATTTTTTTTCACGAAGAAAAAAAACCCCAAACAGATCCATTCTACAGTACATACTGTAGCCAATTGAATCCAATCTTATAAATATTCAATGTCATTCATATGCAGTCCTAATCAATCCTAATCATAAAACAATATGGTTAAGTTCAGTTTATTATGCCAATTGATAAAAGGGTTTTCCATCAACTAAAGCTCAACTTCATCAAATCCGTAACTTTACAGTGATTCCTGATAGTCAGTGTGCATGTGGTGACAGTGGAAAGGAAAACTAGCCCATAAAACAATATCCTAAGCTCATGTCATAGATAATTGTTCAATCTATCATCCGCACAAAGACTGGTAATAAACTCACAGGCCAGGCTAAGGAGAGCTTTATTCAGAGATTCAGCCAAGAGGCCCATGGTAGCTGCAGAGAAACAGTTTAAGTGAGACAATCTGCAAACAGCACAACTACTACTTGTTTTACTGCACATAAATGATAGTTGTTGACATGGCAACAACTATCACCTAGTGTAATAACCAATAAACATGGCCATTTATTGAAGATGAGCAACAAAAATGCCACTTTTGAAACAAAGCCATTAAACATTCTCTTTGCAATTTGTCACAAACCATTGAGACCCACCAAACAACAAAAGTTGAAGATGCTCTGGTCAAGAACAGAACATCTGAATTTTTTGGCTTCATGCAAAGTGCCACATGTGGAGTAAAATTAACACAACACATCACTCTGAACTCCCCATCCTCTTAGTGAGATGTACTTGTTTGCGGAATCATATTGTAGGGAAGCTTTTCTTCAGGAACTGGTCAGGGTTGTTTGAAAGATGGAGGGAATAAAATGTAGGGCAATTTTGGAAGAAAACCTTTCAGAAGGCAAAGGTTCAGCAGGACATCGACATGTAACCAGAGCTGCAATTAAATGGTTTAGAGCAAAGTGTGTTTAATGGCCCAGTCAAAGTCCAGACCTAAATCCAATAGTATCTGTGGCATTAAAACGGATGTTCATAGACACTTTCAATTTATGGTCTATCACAAAATATCTGTGTAAAATATTCTAAGATTTTTGGTTTTAAAATATAAACGTGACAAAATTCTAAATGTACACGGAAATATTCAAGGCAGTGTAAATACTTTTATGGATGAAAAATGGTTTTAGCGTAATGCTAATATATGTATGTCACCGTGAAACATGATTTCAGGATGTTGGTCGTTTCTTGAATACGTTTTATACATGTGGATTCAGGGTTTGTGTAAATCACTGTTTTTATTTCTTCAAGCATTTTGACCAGTGCTCACAGTTTCTGTAGGAAAACTCAACTCTTTTCGACAGCACACTGTTGGAGCCATTTTCACTGACTGAATGTCACACTGTTCTTTCTTATGTGAGAACACAGAGTGCAACCCTCACAATATAACACACAACTGTCATGGATAAAAGTGTCAGAAACTGCACTAGCAGTGGCAAAATACTGCTGTTGGGAGCAAGCAGAGGCAACAAAACCCTGTGTCTTTTGATTTATGTCTATGTGTTAGCCATGTTGTGAGGGCATCAATCTTTTCCTACAATTCAAGGAGAGGCACCTTCCTCGAGTAGACAAAGGCCCTGTAATGTAATTCATTACATTTTGATTTAAAGACTCAGCTATAAGGTGTGTGTGTGTGTTTACATTTAGTGTGGGGTTAAACCTGTGTTTATCGTACAGAATAGATGAGACTCTTGGAAATGTATTTAGGTGATGTAAACATGCACAGTGAAAAGTGGTATATAGCCAAAAGTATCACTGCATCTACTTTCACACACACTTGAACTTGACTGGTACTACATTCTTGAACTGAAGGTTTTTTTTCCAAGGTTTATGTGGTACTAGTAGACTTTATTCATTACATCTGGGCAGAGAGAGGAGAGGAAAGACATGCAGCAAAAGGTCTGGGGCTGGGAATGGAACCGAGGATGGCTGAGTTGAGGACTGCAACCTCTGCATATGAGACATCCGCTGTACCACTGAGCCTTTTGGTGCCCCGAACTACAGGGGCACCGCATGCGCACACAGTGAAGTACCATTCACAGAGTTCATGTTTTCATAAAGCAAAGTATTTCTCCCACCATAGACATAATGGTGGGAGTTGATGTATAAATGTTACCATGAAGCAGTTTCATCCTGTAACTTCACATTTATGTTTAAAAATAGCACAATATGTTGAACCTATGCAACTCGTTCTTTCTATTGGCCTACTTAAGATGTTTTAGACCATTTGCTAAATTGTAGACTGGTATAATACCAAGAAAACAAAACTGCTTTACCATACAATACTCCTTTTAACATTTTACACATTTGGGAGCTCTATCATGTGTAAATTAAGGAAGAAATGTGCTCAGCTTTTTTGTTAATGAAGAGTGCATATTATCACGTTGTCTTTTGTTGCTTTAATGTTGTTTTGGTGCGTCCCAGCGGCCTGTTGATTCGAGTCGAGCACTAAGTGGTTGTTAATGGCACAAACATGGCTGTGTTTTTAAAATAGCAGACTGCCCATTAGACTGGTATTAACAAGGTAATGGACTGTTACTAAACTGCTGAATGACATTGCCGCTACCGCCCCGGCCGAGGCGAGCCGTGCAACGCACACTCATATGCCGTATTCAGTCGACAATAAATAAACAATAACAAATAATTTGAGCAAAACAACAGAGAAGAAGTCTGATTTCAAACTTGGTGTAGCTATGGACAAGGAAGAAAGCTTTAGGTAGGACCTTCCAGAAGTGGAAAAAGAAAAACTGACTCAAAGACATAGCTAGGAGGCATGAGTGTGGTTATTAAAGCTGGGATGCTCTATGGTTGTTTACTTCAACCCAGCTGCTTTGTTGTGTCTCAGAAATTATTGATAGGTATGAAGAGACAAAGTAATAAAGAACTACACATCAGTTGTGTCTGTACATTGGACTCCCCGTCTGGACAGTCTGTCAAATTAGTTTTAGTTACAGCTTCTTTCTGCCATCTCACTGATATTCAGGACCAGGCTCCAACCTCTTGTTTTATCAGACGCAGAGGGACATGGTCATGTATTTTGTGTCAGTTTGTGCACATATAGCCCTTTTTTTTGTAGTTGATTGCGTCCTGCAAATACACAGTCACGTACGTGCTCCAATTCACACATGCGCACAAATGCGCTCTTACAGTGTGGTGTGGCGATAGGCCAGCACAGCAGGGGGTATATCCCAGGGAAATCATTTCTCTCACTCCTTTCTTCCTATTTGTAACTTGTCCTTTCAAGCAAGACGGCCCTTAAAGTTCAGTGGTGCATTCTTCAAAAAAGGCTATTACTGGCTGCCTCTGATTCTGTATCATGCTGTGCACAGACCAGCCATCCCTCCTTTTTATGTGCCTCTCCTCCTGTCATCATTTTCTGAAGCCAAGAGAGGAGTCAGGGTTTCCGAAAGGCCTGTGACCAATGCCTTGAAACCCTAAGCAATCTCCGCCTCTGACTTTGCTCCAGATGTCCGTATCCTATCGCTGAAAGGGGCCTATTGCTTTTGATACTTGACAGAGCTCCCGCTTTGTCTCTGTGTTTGTGGATCTCTGTTATGCCCTTTATGCTGACTGTCTATCACAGTAATTCTGAAGACTTAGAGGGCTTTTAGAGAACAGCGTGAGACTTTAGGAAATATGGGTGGCAACTAAAGTGTATGAAGAAAATCTTGATGCTGTTACTGGCTCTGTGGAGAAGGAATAAAGATGCCCATGCTGACAACAGGCTATAATCATAGAAAAAAGGTCTACTAGATTCTTATTTGTTAGGAAAGTGGCTTGTCTCACAATTTAGGATTGGTTTTAGCAGATGTTAAAAAAGAGTCAGTTTAATTTTCCATAATTTTAAAGCCTCTACAGAGAAGGCTAACATGGTTTCAGGCAGGATAAATAATTAGACACTGTCGGTATGAAAATAGGGTGGCCATTTCATCTTTTCAGTATTTTGTACATTTACAGTTTTGTCCTTTTAACACCAAACTCTTGAATACATAAATGAGCCATGTGCAGCAGCCCATTTTCTACCCACAGTATGGTAGTTAAGTAAGAGGAGCGTTAGGAGCACAATATATGATGTAACTAAGGAAATGTACCCCTGCTGATCGTGCTGCACCCTGCTGATACAGTGGCATGTGAAGACTTTTCTTATCTTAAGTAATTTGATTATATGTAGCCAATTTCCAATCAAGAAATTGTAAAGTTCTGGTAAAGTTTTAATCTGATTCAGATTTTTCTTTTGGAACAACAATATCAGACAATAGAGGAATAGTGTTAAAAATACCATTCTTCATTCAGTAACATACACTAATCCACACTAAAGAGAGTTGTCAGCTTAACTTCAAACACTCAGCATGACTATTTCATTAATTGGGAAAAAAATGGACTTTTGAGTTTCTGACCGTCTGCTCATCAGTTCGGAGCGATTGAGCTGAAAATCATCAGTTTCTGGTCACCATCTGGTTTCTCTGTGCATCTCTAATATTCATGCTATAATATTTGAATACATAATCGTTCACAGATGGACTCCATGCTTGACATGTCCCCAGCTACTCTGCAATGGTTAAGAGTGTATATTCATGAATTCATGTTCATTATGTCAAAATAACCGATGTACTCTTTGATAATGTTTCAGTCTTAAAGATTTAAAATACATAATGTTGGAATTCCTGGCTGATTTCTGTCCCCAGTGGAGTTATACTGTGAAATGTTGTCTTTTACTCTATGTAAATGTGCTATTAAAATCTATATAATTATATTAACATAAGTTAAACGCATGTCCTAGAAAAAGGACCAGTTGAAAGTGGTGTCAATTTAGCAGCTTTTTGCTCTGTGGACTGAAGCTGCTATTTGCTGTAGTGATGTACAAGAGCACTCCAGGGTGTTTAACTGTTGGGTGTTATCACCATTACAGCAAAACTCACATCTGAATACATGTTTTAAAAGGTTAGAAGCTGTGAATCAAAGAGCTTCTTTAATATCATGGTAGGGGATTTAATATGACGGTCATAGTGTATTCATCTATGTCACCTAAATAGTCCCACAGCTCACAGTGATAGCTCTCTGCTGTGTGGTCAATGATGGCCAAAGGCCTGCATTTCACCACCATCTCCCCATTAACATAATTAGAAAGCCCTTCAGCTCAGGCCTGAATACTAATGGCGGGATAGCACCTTGTTTCCCCTCCTTCCTGTCTCTCCAACACTCGTCTCCCTTTGTCTGCGCATCTTAGTCTGTCACTCCCATCGTCTGTGACCTCCACTGTCATCACGGTTGCCCTTGAGGAACAGAAATCTTTCCATTTCACAGGGACCAGCCATAAGGGGCTTGATTGTAGCAAATTGATCCATAATCACACAGTGCTCAGAGCTTTTTTGTCCTGTCGCCTCTTCATCTCCACTTGAGAGGCACACTGTTGGCGTATTTACATGCTTCCTTCTCAAGGGTTTCCTCTGCTCTCGCCCTTCTATCGTTTCCTTTTTTATTCCCCGTCTCTTGCTCCCTTTAAGTCAGTGCTTTTATCACTTTGCCAACCAATTTTCTTTGCCCTCCCTTTCTGTTCCTTCACTTTCTGTCTGAATGTGATGCCAATCACTGAGTCTCAACATGGGCATTGTGATCCTCTCCTTACTGACCGCTGACCAAAGCACCTCTGCTTTTGATTGAGCTCTTCAGCTGCACACATAACCCTGATAGTCATGGTAGAGGAAATGAGCATGTAGAGGTGACTTCACCTGAAAAAAAAGAAATCTCATCAGCTTGTCCTCTTATTTTTGGCACTGGTTTGTGTCTTTTTCACAGTAGAGACACAAGACTTTGCACAGCACTCGAGTTGAAGAATAATCTTAGGTGAGTTTGCCTCTTGGCTGAGGTTACACAAGCACTTAATAAATCGTACAAGAAAAAGAAGAAAATATAGCAATGCCTTTTCCACCATTATAATTCAGATTTGCATCGGTCATGACATCAATCAGTGGCTCATCCAATTCAATTAACATTTCAACTTTGTCACTACCAGATTAGTTTTTAATCTTTTTGTCTGTACCATGTCAAACTCAAGAAACTGCAGACCTATTCCACTGAGATGAGCTCTAGCAGTCATCTGCATTGCTGGCTACAAATGTATTACCGTCATCTTGAAAAACCACCTGATATTTGGAAAGCATCTTAGCATTCAAAGTCCAGACTTTTCTTTACGCTTCTGTCCGTCCATCCATCTGATCCGTGCAGGGTTGCGGGGGTGCCAGTGTTCAGCGGTTATCGGCCGAGAGGCATGGTACACCCTGGACAGGTTTCCAGTGCATCGCAGGATGGGGTGAAGATTGATGAATTTTGTTTTTCACTCTGACAATCTGCTGTCACGTCATAAGTCATCTTAAAATGTCAGCTAGTTAGGCAAGAATGGCAAGCCATTTTTCATCAGGATAATTTGCATCAAGCAAACCAAATAATTGTTATTTGCAATAAGAAAGAACATCACTTGAAAACAGATTCCCTCTCCAGGTGTAATACCACACAATAATAGATTATGCTGGATTTGGCTGAGTGTATTTTTAAATTACAATTACATCAGTTTTGGTGCTTTGGCATTGGAAGCTCTCTTGCTGTTTGTGTCCCCTCCACTAGTAGCATAAATTAATTTATTCATTGGCACCCATGGTAAAGATGTGTAAAAAGCCTTAAAACTAACTTTACTGCAGTAGCTTACCATCAAAATCTTCATAAATACAATTAAGATAAATTTATGTTTCAGGGTACTGGGCTACCCATGATTTTGTTTGAAATAATTATTTATTAACATCCATTTTATTTCTCCTGCTGCATAATGTACCCAAATTGAATATTGGATTATTTTTCAGGATGACATTTTGCTACTGCAAGTGAAAATCTATTTATTTTAAGGGTTTTTTTATGCGTCATAACGAGGGTTGCCAAAATAATTTTCCATGTCTGTATATTTAATGTACATTAATGTTTATTCTTGTTTGTCTCAGAGAAAATGGAGGCTTCATTGTATAACAATTAGCTATATTTCTGCCGTTTTTCCCCGTTCCTGAAGATGCTTCCCGCCTCCCCTCTCTGCGAAGGGTTAGCTGTGTAATTCGCGGTGCTTTCGTTGACAGGAGATGCTTCATGAATGCTTGTGGAGGCCTTGACAGAACCCTTGCTTCCCCACAATAAGATGAGCTGAATAAATCTGAACCACACCACAGGCTCTCCAGCACCTACACACATGCCAGCACACAAAAATTTAAGTCAGGGCCTGGTCAATTCCTGGGGAAGAAAACAGAATCATAAAACTCTTATCACTTTAGAGCCCTCTTCACTTTGGCGCACAGCCCCATCCCTCTCTGTCTGCCTCTTTTTTTTTTTTTTTCCCCTTTCCGCCTCTCTGTGTCTGGTCGTCCTTGAGGTGGGAGCGGGCTGGTGTTACAGCGGGTGGAGCGAGGGTTTGTGTGTGCGTGCGTGTGTTTGTGTGTGTGTGCGTAACGGCTGGATGCCCATTGAGCCTCACTCGGCTGGTCAGTGCACAGCGCTGCCTCTCGTTTCAAGGCTCTGTATAAATATAACGTCAGTGACAATTTACGGCTCAGGCCCATCCTCGAAGCTACGCTGCGAGCAGAGCGTCGAGCGTGGCTTGTTGCCATTTCGCCAAAGTGAAGCCAATTTATTACAGTGTAAAATTCGCAGAACAGAGATATGGGGAGGCCTTGGTTTTTGAGACCTGCAGTGAAAAATTGTGTTTATTTGTGATGAACAGGGCAACCGTGCATACTGGGCCGTAAAGATTTTTAGATTTTGTTTTTATCTGCTTCAATTTAAAAATCAATGCTATGTAAGACTTGTAAGGTTTAGTGTCTTCCATGTCAAAAAAGTTTAGACACAAGTGAGATTTAAAAGCATCTTCTTGATTAAATTTTCTTTTAAACTGGGTAGTTTCTTTTAAATATATGCCTTGTCTTCAGGAACTCCTGACAGGGCTTCCTTTGTACAGGCTTAAGAGAAATGACGACCAAGATCTCAGTTAATTACATCATGTCACAACTTATGAGAGCGGACCCAAAGTTCCTGAGAGGGCTGTCACCGAAAGAGCTGATCAGCACAATCAGGACTGACCTTCAGAATCCATTTGATTTATGTTGTTTTTTTCTTTTTTTATTCACCAGCATTTTCCTTCGCTGACATAATTTACATATTTATCTAAGCTGATCTGAGTTTGACATCCTTTATTTTTTAATTTATTTATGTTTTCTTACCCCCACTTCCTGGCAAGCAGCAGGAGAATGAGCTGCACTGCGCCGTGCGGTGCGGCACATGACTTTGGCAGGTGAGAAAAATGCTGAGGGAGCACTTTGATTTGGAGGTGTGGGCATAAATTTTGCTTCTTGCTGCTTTCACTCACTCATTGTCACCCACCACCTCCCGCTCCCCGACCCAGCTTCCATCAATTTTTACATGCACACTCATTCATATATTTATTTTCCCTTAACAGTGTTTTGAGCTGTTCTGATGGCTCTCAGAAGATGTGAGATGTTCTGACCAGCAAGGAGGCAGTGAAGAATTCACATCACAATGCGCTTAGTAAAATTAAGAAACAGAAGGAGTGTAACATAAACTCCAGGTGAAAATGACAACATCTCCTGGACATGAAGTCACACTGTGCTATGAGGATTAACTATATTGGCTTTTATTATGCTCCTTGTCTTCAATGTTAGTAAAAGCCATGAGTAAAACATTAAAATGTAAGTTAAATTATATTAGATTATGGTATTTGATTAATTGGGGTGTGCTTTAGAACAAATGGAAAGAGTCTCAATAAACCCTACAAAAGAGTTATGATTTACTACATTTCCTTCATGATAAGGGAAGTGCCAAGGAGGTGAAGCCTCTCTAAGATAAAAAAAAAAGAAGAAGTACTAGGGTGTACCATAGAAAAGCCTGTGGTGTGTTGTTGCATTTAATTAAGAGGATTTTCAAACTTTAGGTTTAAGATTGAATAAATAACTATTGATGCAGTGGAACCACAGAGAAAAGGGATCTCGGTAATGGATAATTAGATGTGGAGTGAGCAAATCCTTCGTAATGGTTGTTATATATATATATATATATATATATATATATATATATATATATATATATATATATATATAGATTATGTAGTGTGTTCTATAATAAATACTCAAAGAAAAAAGAATGAAAAAAGACTATGAGAAAGA
>CAEFZX010006663.1:0-58700 GCA_903066825.1 Alfaro cultratus
GCCCTTTGATAAGAGGAATTGGAGAGGACCGGCTCCAGCCGAGACTTTATGGCCTCAGTGTGTGTGTGTGTGTGTGTCACAGTGATGTGCTCACATTGATGAACTGAACCATACAAAAAGCAATGACAAATTTAATGGCCCCCACAGACAGTGCTGTCAATGTTCCGATTGAGTGAAGTGGTTATTTCCCCTTCCACGCATATGCATATCTGACACAGTAATTTTCTAGTCAGAGCAAGTGATAATACAGCATTTATGTGCTTGACTGAACCTTTTGTACTGATATGGAAAGATGCTCTTGAGTGACTCTAATAATGCAAATGACGTGTGGATGATTTTGTGCTTTTATCTCACCGATGATCAATTCAAAGCCTGTTGTGGGAATTAATTTGTATCCAAGAAAACCCAGCCGGGGAATATTTATTTTGATTACAGGCGAGCACAATTTTCAGAAGGTGAATCTGCCAAAACTTCTACAAAGTTGGCATCTGAAGTCTCAAAGAAAGTATACATAGGTAAACATTTCTTCTTTTTCAAAACCTTGGCAGAATATTTTAGTCGTAATCTAGTTCTTGTTCACAGACAGAGAGAATTAATGCTCAAATCCTTTGAATATTGAGGTGGATTCTCTCTGAATAGGAATTTTGGGGGTCTATAAAGATTTTTCAGTGACAAAAATGTTGGTATTCCCAGAGCTGACTCACAAAGTGTGAAGAAGGAAACAGTTCAAGCAATGGCTCCACTGGTTATCTGTCCAAACATATTACCAAATCATGATGGGAAAAGACATTTTCTCAGGTCATTTTCATGGTTCCCAGTACTGAGAGGACTGCTGTTTTGTGCTGCTATCCAGCTTTTCTAACCATGATCTTGATCTCTCACAAGGCGAGAAGTGTCCCTAGAAAATATGATTTATATAATTCTAGTGTCACACACAACAACTCTTGTGTGCAGGACTTGATGCGAGTAAAGCAGAGATCTGCGGCTCGGCCCTCTCAGACTTGCAGCCAATCCTTAATGACTGGCTGCAGTTCTGACAGTGAACACACGCTCCATTTACACAGCAGGGATCGACTGGCTGCCAGAGATCCTCACCCTGTCTGCACCTGCTCACACTGCAAGTCCAGCTCCCCGGATTCCTGAGTACAAATGTTAGCAAATTCCTTCTATTACAGGAATTAATCTCATCCATATTTGGTAGAGAAACTGTTATTTATAAAATTATAAATAAATTGTAAATTATTTCATGACAAAAAAAATTAATGATCACAAAATCTGTGTTATTTGATAATTTTCTACTGAGAGAGGTGCAATAAGGACGACTATTATTGATATTATTATTATTAGTAGTAGTAGTATTTTTCTTTTTTGCATAGGCTTAATTCAGTTCTGAAAAAAAATTAAGAGACCACTTCACTGAACCCCATTGAAAAACCTCATAATTATTCCACCAAATATTGATTTCTGAGTTAAAACATTAGTATTGTTGTTTCTAAATGAACATGAACTTGTTTTCTTTGCATTATTCGAGGTCTGAAAGCGTTTCATCTTTTTGTTATTTTGACCATTTCTCATTTTCTTCCAATAAATACCAAATTTTTGCTTGGAATTTTGAAGAAATGTTTTCAGTAGTTCATAGAATAAAAGAACAATGTTCATTTTACTCAAACATATACCTATAGGGAGTAAAATCAAAGAAACTGATCATTTTAAGTGGACTGTTATTTGTTTCCAAAGCTCTATGTTGTTGCTAAAAACTAATGGAAATAAAAAAAATGGGACCTGCGTTCTGCTGTCATCGGCTTGTTTGATTGTTTTGTTTTTCAGCCAGCATTTCCAACATTATGAAAAGTAATGGGAAATAAACATCAAACTGAGCGCAGATATGTTTGTGTTACATAACACAAAATTTCCGCTTATTTGAGCACAATTTATGACCGTAACATGCTCGCATTTCAGCATTTCCTGTGAGAACTGCTTATACAGTGAACAGTAAAAAAATGAGAATAGATTCTTATCTTTTATTCTTTTCACACCACAATGATTCCTGAGAGATTGTACCTGCCTATCACCGCCCTAACCACTGGAGGACTTCAGGATCAGAAACTGGGGGAGGGGAAATAATGAGCTGCTTCCAAGGAATTCACAGACTCTTGGCTCAGCGGGGGCTCTTCCCATTTATCCCCTGACATTCGTCGCGCTACGCTCCGAATACGCCACCCAGACGAACGGGGAACTTCCTCCTGTGACCGACGCCTCCCAAACCAAAGGCAGGAGTCTCTTGTGATCGCGCCTCAGCAGCCTTTTTGGGCCATCAGCACCACGCAGAAGGGAGGCGACACTTCAAAGAGCCAAACTGAGGCCAAATCTGTTTGTCTCGCCGTTTCTGTTTCTCTAGCAACAGAATGCAACACTCGCTTCAGCAAAGAATGAGAGAGGACAAAAAAATGAAGGATAGATTCAGAATTAAAAAGCCAGTAAACAGTTTGTCATGAACGTCATTATTTCTCTTTCCTTTATTCCCTGCTGGTGGATTTAAACGATTCTGATGCTGAATGCTCGCCGAGAGCAAACAGCAGCTCAATAAAATGAGAAGATGAGAATTAAATAAAGACACAATGTCACCTGCTGTTAACAAGGTGACTAATCAGGTCACAATGACCTGGGAACGAAGAAAAAAGGCTCTTGTGGAAGTGACCTTTCATTGTGATATTTAACAGAAGGAAAGCAGGTATTTTGACATAAAATCAGTATTGTGATTTTTATAGAAGAGGTTTCTCACCGCTGGAAAATCCTGAGTCAGTTTTTTCTAGAATACAAACTACTTTTAAGAAAACATCTAACACACAGTCATGTCCAAACTTCTTAGCGCACAAGTCAAATCATCAGCTTAAAGGATATTTTTTCAAGTAAAAACGTAAAGGTGTTTTTTTTGTAATATTTTTTTTTTATTTGTACTTCCTTGGCATTAAACTAAGCCTGAAGTATTTTGATCAAACAAACAAAGAAATGTGATTGTTATAAAAAGAAAAAAAGGATCTATCTATTGTGGATCCAAAACATTGAAATGGGTCCTGCCAGTTCATTTATTTAAAAAAAAAAAAAAAAAATCCAAAATCTTTTAGGTTAACTGCTTTTAATTTATATCGTCCAAATAAAAAAGTTAAATCTACTGTTAATAACAATATTAATTCAATAAAAGTTTCTTTGAAAAAGCTTTAGAATGAAAGTTGCTGGTTGTTTTTGTGGTTCTATTTACCAAGAAATTAAATAAACAGAAAAGTATGGTTAATAAAAGACCAATATATTGTGTGGTGCTTCACATTTTCCATTTTTTGAAGAATTCAGTTCTTTAATTTATATCCATCCATCTTCCTATTAACTCTGACACAAAAGCATCTTCTCATCATGATGCTGTAACAACCATATTTTAGTCAACTAGCCTAGACCAGCCATCGCTTCACCACAAATTACAATTCTGGTTACCAAAACCCCAAACTCAAACTGGAAGTGTGAACACTTCAGACTTTTGGACTCCTGAACCCTTTCCCCAGACAGCAGCCCACCCCTGCCCCGCAGTCACCTGTTTCCATGGCTATCAGGGTAACGAGCTGCTGTAGTTGAAGCGTTGCGGGGGCGATTGCAGGGGTCTAAAAAGACAGGAGAGAATACGGGGGGAGCGATCCCATTTATAATTCATGTCAAGAGAAATATCATCAGCGCTGTGCCGTTTTGGAATGAATTATTGATTGTGTCTTGGAAGCTTTATGTAAAAACTTGCAGATGGGGGCGGTCCTGACGGACGATTAAGTAAAGTACAGGGGCAAGGGAATAGAAATGACAGCCACAGAGCTACTTGGGAGAGCCAGGGAGTGAGTGTCCGGAGTCGAGGAGTTAAATTCTCCCCTTAGGGGTGAAGAACCTGTTGGGGAGCTGAGCCATACTGGAGGAAAGTAGAATATTTCATACTTTCTTCTAGTGTCAGAAAATGGTCAAATGAGAGCTAACAGTAGGGAGAGCAAGTTAAAAATGTACAAAAGCTCATATCAACACATAATTTGCAGACATATATATGTAAACACATCCACCTGCTTCAGATAAATGTAAACACATCTCACAATAAATCTCAAAACACTTAACCCCCCCACACAAGGCCATGTGACCATCCACTTAAAAACCCACTCAGGTACTGACAGTAAAGGACTGCTGCTCAGGACGTGGTCGCTAATGGAAGGGGACGGATTCATCTGAAATGCTGACTCCAGCTGATTGACCTCTGACCCTTCCCCCTCCATCACTTACAGCAAACTCTGTCTCCGGCTCGAGTCTGACGGCCACAGATCGCTACGGGAATTTACAGAAACACCTTCAGGCTCTACATACACTGTCCATGTTTTCAAAGATATCATAGATATTACTTAAAGTAAAAGTAAATATTTCATGAAGCAGAAAAGTGCAAAAGCAAATATCCAGATAAATTAATCAATGCTTAAAAAAAGCAAACTTTTTGGGGGATTTTCATAATAAAGCTTGAAGATACCCTTCAATACAAAAGATTCAATATTTCATTGAGTATATTCTTGCCAAAGCAGGTTGTACGTTACGAATGGAACTAAACTATTGCTTAAAAATAGTGAAGTTGACCTTTCAAAATAAAACTTGTTCTAAAATAGCATGACTATATCACAGTTATTGTTGCAGAAGCAGTTTCTGCATAAATAAGTGAACTAAACCACTAATGAGAAGACAATAGTTTACATTTCAAATTAAAACCTAAAGATACTCTTCAAAATAAAAGCCTTTATGTTCCATACAGAAGATTATTGCAAATTTATGTTTCACAACGCTAATGGTATAAAATGCATCATTTTACCTTGTAAAAATAATGTACATGTAAAGGAACTCTAGTACAAATTTTAAAAAATTTTAACCAGAATGAACGAGAGATTATCTTGGGCATTCAAAATAAAATTATAGCAAACAAGGATTTTTGAATCAACTGGATGAGGAAATGGATTATGATCTTCCTAAATGAAACCTAAAGATGTTTTTACAAATAAAAATATTTTTAATATTTATATTTTAATAATCTTGTTCTAAGAACTTGTCTGCTATGACCTGCAACAATTCTTGAAAATGAAACAAGGACAGCAAAAAGGTCTCAAAGTTCAATGCTCTGTAAATTGAAGCTCTTAACAGCAAAATAATAATAATAATGAAAAGAAAAAAAAAAAGAAGCTCAAGGCCGTGGCGAGGGTGTGCAACGGAGGCTAAAACATGCAGGCACGTTCCAGATGTTTGAGCACTGGGCGTGGAGACTAAAGAGTCGGCTATTTTCAGCCACAGAGCGCAGAAAAGGAAATGAAAAGGAGCAGAGTTCAGCGTGCACGGGGTTTTGGGGCAGCCAGAGAGGGTAATCAAACACCGACGTCCAATGGCAATCACGTCGCCTCGACACAATAGTGGCTCGCCTGCCCGCTAGCTCTGTCTTATCACAACACTCTCTCGCAGTGAGAGAGGTGCGAGATGAATGAGCGGGAAGTGGAGGACAGTGAGGAACGGGAAGAGATGGATGGGGAAATAGAGAGAAAGAGAAAAGCAGCAGAAATAGGAGCGCTTGGTACAAATTAAATCTGGGGGTTGGTGATGTTGTTTCAACTGAGCTTCCTTCATGTTATAACACACTGGCTGTTTGGTGGTGTGTTTTGAGTATTTGACCACAGAATGATGTGAGATGAGCTCTGATGCAGGTCAAATTAGTGGAACAGTACAAATAGTTCCTCTTTGGGAATTTCATGCAAATGCTTCCAATTTACATTTCTAGGAGACTATTAATCCAAAATTTTGTAGAAAATATGCCTTTATTTGTGCAAATCCTTAACTAAACCTCCTGTGCTCTTGACTAGCATTCGTGGTTTTATAACTTTTTTTGACGTTACAACCACAAACTTTACGTTCTTTGAAATATCCCTCTCTGTGGCACATTGCTTCATCTGAGTAAACTCTTTTTTCTTATACTGTAAATCTGCCAAGATCGTACTGTCTCTTTTTTCACTTTCTGTTTCTAGATTTTTACCTTGGTGTGAACCTGCACGCCTCAGCTTGCCAGTCATTTTGCTGCTGGTACACCTGAATTTCCCCACTGAGGGAAAATAAAGGTTATTTCTATTCTATTCAATGCTGCTCTTAATGCTCTACTTGCCCAGACTGTTAGTTTAGGTGGATGGACAGGGATGGATTAAATAAAGCATGACGGTACTTATACTCTGTTGTACTACGGGAATGGTTGGTTCAGAGTGATGTGGTTGGATTAGTCTTAAACCATATTGGGTATTTTACATGTTTACTAATTTGGTGACTTTTGAAGGCAATTTGTTGCACTAGATTTTACGCAGAGGTATCAGAGTTAAAAAGGGTGGACATATACAGATATAAACTATATATTTTTCCTCTTCCCATCCATAATTATGCACTACTCTGTTGCTCCAAAGCCTAAAATTTCCAGTAAATACATTGGTTGCATTATTACAAAATGTAAATGATCTCAAGGAGAACATCTCTGCAAGGTAGTGCTTTTGTATAAAACAAAATCTTTAGCTAAAGAATCAGCCAAAAAGCGTCTGTTTTTCATGTTGAAGGACTGATTTCCATTCCAACGCAGCGCACAAATAAAATCAATTCACCTTGACGCTGTACCATGGAGTCAGTGAGCATCACCTTGACGGCTCGGACACTTCACGAGTCAGTCGCGTCTCTGAGGGTGTTCTGGTGAGACATTCATTTCAAACAAACGATGCAACTTCCTTTAATGAAGACTGCAAATCTGTCAGAGAGCTTCTTTCCTTCGCCGCTCACAGACGGAAAATTACCAAACTGTTGATAGATGGTTAACAGGTGCAGGCTAATTATGCTAATCATGGCAACAGCCAAATAAACTGATTGCCATGTTCATTTAAATGACAGCAATGTTCCTTTGGTGGGTAATTAAAATAGGTTGGAAGACAGGAAACGAGGCGGCTGGGTTTGGAGAAGAGAGAGAAGGTGTTTAAATAAAAGCCTTCTCTGGGGCCTCAGTAATAAGCTGTATTTCATTGGTTTAATGATGTCATAATGAATTTCTAATGATGGGGGATGGGTTAAGGTGAGAGAAGAGACGAGTGGTGAAACAGGCACAAAACTGTAGATCTTACATCTGCAAAAAGAGTGCTAACAAGGGAGCTTGAGTTCATGCTAATGCAAAGTAATGAAAATAAAAATTAGTAGAGGACATCGAGCAGCTTACAAGCTCCATCTGGTTTAGTACTAGCCCAATGGGAAGGCAAAAGGGAGGGCTTGAAGGCGCAATTACTTTTTATCAGCACCACGCCTTGACAGGTTTGGTCTCCCTTTCCTGGTGACCTGGGAAAAGGCGTCATTAGAGGAACTGGAGGCCAGGAGGGCTGACTTCTGGGTCGGTGTAAAGGAGTGAAAGGTGAATACAGGGCTGATTAATGTTTATAGAAGTAGTAAAGAAAAAAGTCGCCTTATCAGTCACTTCTTTGGTTACTTTCACTCTCACAGCTGCTTTATTTTGCTATGCCTCAAGCACACTTTACGTTAACCAATTAATAAGACTAACTCTTCTTTAAGAAATTGTTTGCTCTTTAACTGTACCAACACCACCAGACCAGGAGTAGCAAATCTGAAAAAAATGTAGAGAATTTTTAACAAATCTGTGAAAAGCAAGTGTATCATCTCTCCTTATGTCTAAAGAAAATTACAAACAGTTTCTTCAGAATTCACACTCAATGATGTTTTTTCAACCATGGCACCAGTATTAGGGGGTATTACCAAAAGTTATGTATTTTTAAAAACAGCTTAAATGTTTCTAGGTATCATTCAAAGACTATATTATATAATAATTAAAATTAAAAAAACGATTTTTTTTTATTTTGGTAGAGGTTTTGTGTACAACAGAAACTGACCTTTTTTTAAAATACATTTTTGCTACGCCCAACAAACAAAACAAACAGGGGAATAGTGAAACATGAAATGGCAGGAGTGCGTTATGGTGATGTTGATCCCATAGTACTTTTACTTCAGGTTAAGACACAACAAGAACTTGTGTAGCTACCAACACTGGGGTCACTAATGTTAAGTAGCTACCTGTCTGGGTTTCCCAAAGAAACCCAGACAGCAGCTATGAGCTGCTGTCTATGAGCAGCTAGAACATTGACAAACAACTTATAAAGGCATCCTAGAGTTTTTGGTCCACAGGTATAGTGAATATATACTCAGACTATCAGGGTAAATCGGTATGATTACTGTGGACAGAGGCACTGAGGGTTAAAGTGAGCGTAGAGTCAACCCACTGCCATTGTGCAGCTAGATTACCAAAGAACGAAGTCTTTGCAGGACCATGCTAAAACACAAATCTGTTTGTAATACAAATATTGTGCAAGTGCTATTTTTTTTATTTAAACCAGAACAGTGACAGAGAATTAATAGAGCGTGCTACTCAGACTTTATAAAGCTTTGCTGATAATACTATGACACTGTTAAACCACGTTTAGCAACTTAAGGTCACCATATTGTGGGAATCTCACATCTGCTCCATTTACAACAACACAGGGAGAAACACACAAGCAAGACTCTCAGAAGGATTGGATTAACCATTACTGTTGTCAATGACAATCTGATAAAAGCTTAATCAATAGCAACCTAAAAAGTAAAATGAAATCTCAACGGACCTGTTATGATTAAATTTAAATTGACACTAGGAGAAAATTTTTCACTAGGTTTTCTGACTGTTTCTTCAAAACATAACGCTGTGTTTGCAAGCCATTTTTGCACCTACTGATGAGAATATACAGTATATTCTTTATTTCTTGTTGATATTTGTATCCACAGAGGGAAAAATGTGCAAGAAAGAAAGACCTGCCTTTATTATCTGTTTCTGAGAAATTCTGATCATTTAAATGTATGCTACATCACAGGGATCTACTCTGTTCAATATATTATAATGTGATGTTTGCCCTTAATGGAAAATCAATGGTGAGACAAGCCCGCCACTGCTGAGACCATACTAAAGCAATTTCTAAATTGACATATGGAGGGCCTGTGTGATTGATTCTGACTGCTGTTGGATTTTAATACCATTCACTGCGAGCTCATTGACTGTCAGACGTTGTCTTGTGGTTTATCTACAAACTGCCAAGTGAGTCCTCGTCTCCTTTTTCTTCTCTCTCATCGTTTTTCTGCTCCTTATTCGTCTCAGTGCATGCTCCAGAGAGTTGATTAGTTTGAATTACAACAGATATGTTTGATAAATGAGCAGAAGACTTTCCACAAATAACAGAAGCTAACAGTTTATTCATACTTCACCCTCCTTGCTTTAATAGAAACACATGCTCGTTCAGATGAAGCGGCGTATTATTAACGTTCCCAGCTGCATCAGCTGTCATCATGAATTTAATGACATCATGCCATTACTAACCGCTTACAAGCTCAGAGAGAGGCTCTCACCTCTTAAACCAGACTTCTGTCTGGAGCTACACACAACTTGGAAAGGGATTAGGAAGAGGAGTGAAACACACTGTCTTCAGCTGAAGCCAACAGGAAATGCTTATCCTGGATTAGAGACCAATCTCTTTATTTGTCCATTTTTGTATAACAGAAATGAGATCATAAGTTCATTTAAGTGTTTGACCCTACTGTGTGCTTATTTAGCTTTCATAACCTTTTCAGACCTGATGCCACTTGGAGAGACTAAAGGCAACGTGTAGAGAAAGGCTCAGTGGAACATGCAACATGTCCAGCATGAATAGCAGAAAACTTCTGTTTCTCCGTCCATCAATCAACAAGTCATCTATCTATCTATGTTCTAGATTGTTCCATCTCGTGTTAGATGGACCCATTTTACATTCAGCAAAATCACTGCTGGAAACCTTCATGAACAGTCCAAACTGGCTCCATTCCATGACATTAAATGATAAAATGCAAATACATTAATGAATTTATTTGCAGCAGAGTATTGAGCAGCTATTTGACCATCAGAAGAGTCCACATCAGCCCATGTTAAAGACAGAACTTTGTGGGCAGTTGCAACATGATCACACATTTAATTAAGTACAAAAGTCAATTTTATTGTCCCATAAAAACTCCCAATAAAGTTGATAAGATTTACAACACACTGTAGCTGTAGGTAGCTGAGTATAAGGGTACAACAATAGAATTTGATTCAAACTTGAAGCCCATTTAAAGCTAGCAGGGCTACATCAGGGTTGTTTGGTTTGTTTTACCACATCCAGAGTTTTCACACATATGTGTCATTAAATCACTTTTTTTTTAAACCATCCTTCATGATCCACTTTTGAACCTGTCCCTGGAATATTCTGGATCGCTGTAGAAAGTTCCAAAAATCACAGCGCTTGTCTCATTTTCCTTACATGGTAATGTATAACTAGCATAGCAATCACATTATGTTTCAAAACAAAGATCTCTGAATGCTAACAGTTTAAAGAAGACTGAGCCCTACTTTTCCCCCGCTGAGAGGTAAATGTGAACATTTTTCAAGCAGCATGCAGGTCAATGATAATTAAGCACCCACCAATCATCAGCAATTACTCTGTAATATGTTTACATGAATGCAGCTGGGAACAAAACTGCAAAGCCAAGTGGAAACAAAACCCTTTCCATCTACAATTCAACTTAATGATGTAAAATAAAAAAACTAATACTTTGGTAAAGCATATTTAATTACCTACATTCATAAACGTTTCTTATTTTTATGTTTTTTTCACTTTCCCTGTCTCCTTTCCTTTCAGAAACCATCTTCTTGACTGAATAAAAATACCTTCTCATCTAAATCTCCCAGGGGTATGGATCATTTAAGCTCAATTGTAAGTCTGTTAATGGCTTTTGCCATTAACAGGCATCTTTTGTTTGCTTTTTAGTTGAAACTTACAGGATTACATAACTTAAAAGGTTGAAAAAGCCTTGAATTGAGTTTGCAGAGTCTCATTTTTGTTTTTTCCCCATCTTTTTCATGAGTATAGGTCTTAGCAACAGCCATCCAGTGACATGGAATAAGATTGCTGACCTTTAGGTGTTACATTAAATGCTCATCCAAGCTCTCAGCGCCACACCGGGGGTTAATGCAACAGACGGATTTAGGTCTGAAATACCTTTAAACTCATGCGAAGCACAAAAGGATGCTGATCTGCACTTTAGATGAACTCACACATCTCTGTATTTTTCTATGCACACATATGTCCAACACATAAGGAAAGTCCAAACAGCAACAATAACCGTAAGCTTCCATTACTTATTCAAATCAATTTTTTTTACTGGAAATCTCATTGTCATAAATTGCTCCTAAGGTTGCAAGCAGCCAGCTCAGATCACATGACTTTCTGGAAAACATCAACCAGGAAGAGTTTTTCTTTCTTTCTTTTTTTTTTTAAACTTACCTTGCCAAAGTCTCTGACGTCAAAAAGATCAAACGGGTCAAAAAGTTCACTGTTCCTCAAGCCGAACTTGTCGTGGCACACTTTTAGGAATGTCCGGATATTCTTCAGGCACAGGAACTATAGAAAGAGAAAATAAAAAGCAAAAATGACGTAAGTGTCAGGGTTAAAGCATCTCCATCAGATAATTAACGGTACAATGAAAAGATTAAATATTTCATGCCTGTGCTGCAATAGCATGATTAATCTTGAAGAATATTTAGCAACATGTTCTACAAGTCCGGCTAGGATTGACCAACAATGCCGCGGCACTGTTGGGTTTAGTTTTTCAAATGAAGTGGCTTTGTAGTTGACCTATTCCTTTCAGGTGCTTAGGAACTTTAAAACTGCATACCTAATCCTCACAGCCACACAGGATCATGTCGTCTGATGTCTTATCAACAGACACAGAGTCCTGAGATATGTCCTTTAGATGGAATGAGACCTCTAACTGAAAGCTAAAAAACAACCTGTCAATCAACAGCAGAAACTACCTCCAGCTCCAAGGAAGGAATCTTGTTAATCATTAAAACATAGTTAGATATTAAGGAAGAGCAAAGAATAAGAAGACTGAGAGTAGAGTAAATAAGAAAAATCTACACTTTTTATTTTGCCATACTGGGAAATAATGAGGCATTTCTACCTATTTTCATAGTAGGTTGCAGGAGACTGTAATCAAAGTTCTTATTGGTGTGTAGAACCAGAAAATGACTGAAGAATCAATCACAGATCCAAGATAAACATTGGCCAAAGACTGATGACCTGTCCAGCTTCTAAAGTAAATTATTTTTTTGTTAGTTTCAAATGAGCATTTCACCAGTTTATTAAACACAACTATTTCTGTTTATTTTTTTTATTAATTAAATGAATGTTAACATATTTAAGATTATGTCACTGCAATAAAATTATTTATCTAAACGTTTTTAACACATTTTTAGAGGATGCCTCACATCCTGTCATTGCCAACCTCAGTTTTCAGGTTTGCAGGACTAATTCTCTGCGTTTATGATCTGCTGAGGCAATACAAATACCTGAAACTACACAGACAGAGGGAGAAAACGACAATCTTTGGCAAACTGATGAGCTGACCTGGGCAATTTAACTGCCAGAATGAATTCAGTGTAGCACAAAATATTCCTTTTCATCACTGGCAACAAAACCAAAGCATGTGTGAAGCATGTGTCGAGGCAGACAATCTTTATAGAGGTTACAGCCATTGACGCTTCTCCGGTCTAAATATCGATGCTCTCGCTGCTTAAAATATTCCATCAGTCAGTCAAACCTTGAAGGCAGGAGCACAGACCGATTACAGCGGCGTTGTAGTATGATTTATAATCAAACCTGGTCTCTGATCTTTCTGTATGTGAAGAATGCATTACCTAGCATGCAAATTCACACACTGCCCTGATTTGCTCTTTCAGCTCTGTGTGTGGTGTGCGATATGAGCTGACAAGCAGGGAGCAGACGGCACTCACTCAAGATTTGAGGCAAAGAGTCTATATGGAGCGAAATGCCTGATTGCCTCGTATCTGCTGAAGGCCTTGACCACATACTGTATTTCTTTGTAATGGCTGTTGCGTAAGACCAGCAGCCTTCCAAGTTACATCTGAAGCAGGGCTGATGTTAGACAGCAATCAGGGCAGCAACGATGGCACCAGAAGGTGCAGGTACAGTTTAAGACTGAAAATCTTTCCCTCACCAGCTACATATGTGACCTTTAAAACTTAAAGTTAAAAATCTGCCTTCTCTGGAATACTGCTAGATGTACCAGTTATGTTAATTGCGGATAAGATGCTAAAGTCTAACTATTTGTACTGTTGTTTTATGTCTTTCATGACAGCTTGTTTAACAGCAATTCAGAAAAAAATCAACTCACAAAAAAACCACACATCTTCAAGGATAGAAAAGGATAAGTTGAGTCCTCTTCCAGTGACTAACTGGAATTGATTCCTATTATTAGAACCAGGTGGAAACCTAATAAAAACCAAATATTGGTCACAACCCTTATCATCTCCTTCATAAGAGGGGTATGAAACAACAGAGTGTCTTCTATCAGAGGCTTCCTCAGGTACGCTGCACTACAGACTGCTACAGGAAGTCCTTCCTGCGCACAGACATCAGCATGTACAGCAAATCTTTGGATAATATGAGTTATAATAACATTTAGTTTCCCTCTGGGATTACTAAATCCTGTTGGGTTTTTTTATTATTTATTTAATCTTTTTACTTCTTTGTTTCTTTAAGTGTTAAGTTCCTGTTGAGTTAAGCTGTTACATTTGATCATCGAAGAGCCTGGAGTCCAGAGAAAACCCCAACCACCACGATGTTAGCAACCAGAAGTCATACTAATGACTTTAAACTCTCATTTCTTTCGAGTCACTCCTGCATCAAAATCAGAATCGCCGTTAAATTATATGACAAGCCTGCAGCAAAAACCTGCTATGTGACTTTTTAAGGTGGAATGTAATAAAGGTTTTAGCGATTTGGGTTTGTTTTTCTACATGCAATAAATCAGATTTGATATTCACTACTATATACTTTTAGCTCAAGGTTATCAGAACATCAGAATCTCAAACCACTCCACTCCTTGTAAAAACTGCTGTCCACTCAACTCTGCAGATGTCTGAGGAGACAAAGTGTTTCTTTTCCTGCAGCTGACTTTGTGAGGTAATATCCACCTCAGACTGATGTTCTAATTAGCTTTCAAAATGCAAAATCCATCCCATTGCTGCTACAGTTATTCCTGGTTTGCCTGGTATTTTATGATATTTCCGTTAGCCTCTCTGGGCCACACCTGAGAGGTTCGCCGATTCATTCTCATTCATATGAGCACGCCGGCTCAGTCTCAGTGTCACGGGTGCGAACCCCATAAGAGAGCCACACAGACTAGGAAAAAGAACTGCGATTGGTCGCCTCGCCAAAGTGACATTTGCAGTTCAGCGGCGGAGGTTATCATGCCTGCAGATCCACTTGTGCTGCAGGGGGAGGAGAAAAATAAAGAGCTTATTTTCCCAGCCCTGATATGAAAAGGTAACATTTGCTGGAGTGGTCTGCGGGCGAGAGAGAAAGAGAGAGAAAGGTTCACTGCAGATACGGATCAGGACAAGAAAGATGTGTCTGACATTCTAATGTATGTTTGGCAATTCCAAAGCAGGCGGGGTTAGAATGAAAATACTACGATTCAAGCAGAAAATAAATAATATTTAATAAGAGAGATATTTTCATGTAGTGCGTTAAGGGCGAGTTCACCTGGGAGTGAAGTATATACGATCATCTCCTCAGGCTGAGGTTGCCTTCAGCATGATCAATCTGGTATAACATCACACTTACTAAGTCATAGAGGCTGCAATTAATATGAGCATTTAACAAAGGAAGGTTTTGTTTCAAATATGGCAGATTTCAGATGATAAATGTGGGATTTGCTTGCTTTTATTTTATTTCTAGCTTATAAAAGAGCAGGTCTATTTTTCAGAGTTTGTTTTGCTGCCTGTCAGCTTTATGACAGACATTTAATTTCCCCCGTTTTAGGCGGAAAATTACTTTTGGAAAAACAGCAAATAAAATTATGTTTATTGGTGTTTTGAGGTACTTTTAGGATGTAAAACGCCCTGAAATAAGTTTTTCCTGCCTAAGAAGAAACAAATGTGACTCAACCTCAATATAAGACTTTCTTCTCAAAGTGATTTATCCAACTGACTCAACAAGTTTGTTGTTATTTAACCCGATAACCGTCTCCCTCAACACACTTAAAAGAAAGTCAATGGGTCCATAAGGACACCAGTGTCCTCCTGACAGTAACACAAGACATTTTGTTTGTTTTAAATCAGTAATTACTATTATTGGGCATCACAGATGGTGTAAAATCTGAGGAACATTTACAATGAACCATAAAGATAAACATAAAAAACTAAAACATGAGTTCACCTTGGCTGCTGAATGCAACCTACTCAAGTACATATAAAACATCAATGTGGCTAACTCTATAAAAAGTAAGAGTTTTTGACATTTGCTGCTCTGCCATACACAGTTCTAAGTAAACACAAAGCCAGGATGGAAAGACGACATCAATAACATTAAAAAAAAAAAAACAGTTGCTGCTGCACCTCAAACTGGGAGGGGTTTTTAAGCCAACTGCAAACCATTTTAAGTTAATCGAGTTGTTAATTTTCCCAGGAATGAGCTTACCTGCAAATTCCCTCTAAGCTCAGACTCTAAAATGTCGAGAGAAATTGTAAAAAAAAAAAATTATGCAGGAGCTCCATCTCAGAATTGTCAAGCCTCAGTTAGCATGTCAAATATTGAAGTTCATTCAATGGCAACGAGAAGAAGATTGAGGAAGCTTGGGGAAAAACTCATTAAGATCAAAATGTTATTTTCACCAGTATCCTGGACAAGATGAACAAATTTGAGATTCACAAGACCATCAACTTCTTTGTATCACAAAATAATCCAGAATCAAATTTTACACCATCTGTCTAAAAATAACAAGTCACTGACATCAGCAGTAACCCTAAAGAAGCAATTATCACAACTCATCAATCTGGAAAGGATTATAAGGCCATTTATAACTCAGAAAGATCACTGACAAGTGGAAAACATTTACCACAGCGGAGAATCTTTCCAGATAAATTCAACCAAGGTCAGGCATGCAATGTTCAGAGAAATGATTCAAAACTCTACAGAGACAAAACAACAACTATTCCTTGTGTGGAAGAGCTGGAGGAGGACCTCATATCTCAATAAAAATTGCAGCATGCTTTAGGTTTGTAAAGCTGCAAACAACAAACCACAGGACTACAGGTTGAATGTACTTTGGCTAGATGAGCGAGAATGTTCTAATTACTGCAAAACACCACAAACACATGCCACTGCCAAGCATGGTGGTGGAGGGGTAGTAATCTGGGCTTGTTTTCAGCCACATGACGAGTCCACCATGTAGTCTTTGAGTTGTCCACAAATTCTTTAGTATACTAAATATTCTAGAAAGAACTTTTAGTCATTTATCTGAGGCATTAAGTTGGGCCACAACCGAGTAAGCAATGAGAAAAAGATCCCTGGTGAAGCCATCCAACCACCGACAGAAAGCCATGGTAAGTACCAAGAGCACAAAGTCAACATTAAAGAAATTGGGCACTTAAAGACCAGAAAATAGAAAATCGGATGCTTGGAAAAAATGGAAGTTTAACCAGAAAAATAAACTTAAAAAGAGAGCCACAAGAGCCTCTCTCCAGTTTGTCAGCAGGCTTTTAAAAGGGTGGCTTGTGTGCGACAGCAAAGAAACAGTTTGACTTCTCACTGAAGAGTAAACAGCTCCTGAAAATGGCAGACTTGTCAGAGACATCCAGGCGGAGGAGAGCAGGTGGGAGAGGAGCAGCAAAGAGCAAAGAGTCAGGCAACAAAGACTCATAAAAAAAACCCTGACATGCCCTTCTACCGTATCACCACGCTACATCACACATAGAACAATGCATTGTTTCTCTGAGGGGGTGGTCCTTCATCTGCACACACTCCTACATGCTCATTCCTGAGGAACTACAAATTACAACTTCCACCAAAACGTCACACAACAGCAAATTACAGAAATGCGACGTGTGATTTGTTCCATCAAAGCTGTAGATCTTTACCGTTAGGGATGATGGGGCTGAAAGCCAAAAAAAAGTGAAAAACTGTAAGCAGAACGTCACAGATAAGGCTGCAAAAACAGAATCAAGCAATCTGTTCAGGCTCCCCTCATATCCCTATTTTCATCACCTTTGGGAAATGAGCAATTAGTGATAATCTAATAACATGTTTTATCACATCGCTGCAAGAAAAGAACACTGTTGTTGCCCATATCTGACTCGTTCCTCTAGCAGACACAGAACGGGCCCAGAACAAAAAGAGGAAGATGAAAAAAAAAAAGGAACTCAGGTTAAACTGAGGTGAGTCAGAGAGAGGATCAGATACCCAGACAGCCTGTCAGAGAATTAAAGTCAATGAAAGAGACTGATGTTTGTCTGAGAACTGTGAGGAAGACTAAATTTGATTCACAACAAAATCCCCTCAGCAGACAAAGTAATAGGGGCAGTGAATCATCGTACACCCTGTATGTCAGCTCCAAAGCTCTCAGCAGGTGATGGAGAACTGAAAAAATGCACCCAGATGACCACAGGAGGAGCCTGGAAGACTTACTTATGACTGTAAGTGCAAACACTCACTTTAAAAAGCTGCAGGGGATGAACAATCCAGCAAGAAACCTTCTGGTGCCAGGTGGAGGTGACAATGGATTTTATACACTTCAGACTTTGTCTTTGGAGAACATCAAAACAAGAGCTAAAGCAATGACAGCGGTCTGCTTTACTGTTCAAATGTCTACAGTCCTCTAATCTAAACGCATGTAAGCTAACATTATATTACTATCTGTAATGTCATGTAACCAGACATTATTTTACTATCGACAATGACAGCCTCTTTATGGCCAAATTCATTTATGTAGCAAAACAAACCAAGCGACCAATACTTAGCCTCTGAGTCAAGGAAAAGAATGATTTCTTTACAGCTGGTCTGGCAACATTGAATTTTGAAATCTTTCACATTTATTTTTCCAGAGCGAAAAAACACAACATAAACTCATATGACCATTAGATAGTGAAATGATTTCTATTTTTCTAGTTTTAACTGCAGTAAAAGAAATGCCTCAAACACAATAGTTAGTCTGTGAAACGTTAATCAGTAAATGATGCTACACCTAAGGATTTTTTTCCATATTATTCACATTCTCCTACAAGAAACAGAAGAAGATTCATGTGTTTTTATTGCTTCCACAACAGGAAATAAGCAGATCCAGCTACAATCCCAAAGCACTCCACACCAGATTAATGCAAACCAGAAGACAAGATCATTTTTCATTGTCAAAATGAACAGATTTTTACATTTAAAGCTGCTTTAAAAATCTTTACACCCTCTCTAATGCTAAAGTAAAATGGGAATTGATCAACCATATTTTATACCAATATAATTACAGTGTAATTTTTTTAATTATTCTATGTTCTTCCTGTCAGCGTCCATTTTCACACACACTAGTTTTCTCTTTATAAGTGTTCAAATAGCGTCACTGAAGTTATTCAGTTCTTCACCAGCTTTTATTTTCTATGAAGTTACAGACTAATTAATTAAAATACAAACATTTAGTATTTTATAATGCAATAACAGTTTAGACCAAATAAAACTTAACATATGACCTTTAGGACTCGAACTAGTCAAAACTTCAAGAATATTTTTATTTCTAAACTGAATTTAATTCAAAGATTTTCGAAAGACATTCACTTTGCCATTTTAAATAACTCAAATCTCCTTATTTGAAAAAACACCAGATTTTCTGTGTATTACATATTCGTCCAAAAGAAGAGCCGGACATAAATAAATTGATAAATAAAATGGTATAATAATCTGAGATGTGAAGTATTTTTCTCACATCTTTATCCTCCTATAAACAAGCAAAGTTCAACCACTGACAGAATCAGTGGACTCAGATCTAATCTCGACCTATTTGCTGCGCTGCTTCCATTCAGTTTGAAATATGTAAAATAAATTGAAGGGGATGATCTTCACAAGAGTCTACTTCCCCCAACTATGATCTCTAAATTCCCCTTATTTGAAGTCAATATGAGCCCTGATAAATATTTTAAGCCAGCCAATGTCTCCTCTGGGTTTGCCCTTCTGCAGTTTATGAGGCTTAAAGGAGGAGAATCTGTGTAATCTGTTGCTTTTCAACTTTGTGAAGAGACTAACTTTGTAGACTTTGTCTTTTGCTTTGCACAGCAACTGTTGGCAACAATGAGGCAAAAGGTGAGAAAGCGTAAGCGGTATGAACGCTGTTGCCAGGAAATTGTGTGACTTTTGTAAAAATTATTATTATTTGTGGCCTGGAGAGCAAATCAATGCTTGGGCATCTGCAACGCCAGGTTGACTGCAGTTCAACTGACGGTCACTGTGTCACTAAAAGGTTTCGTAACCAACAGGACAGAACATTGCGTCCTGCATTAACTAAAACAATTACACTTAAGGAATGAAAGCGGGTCCAGCTTTGCAAATGTTTGGACAGGATCTGCCAGGAGACACCCAGAGGACGATGATAAGCAGATAGGCTGATAACCCTCAACTGGGACGATCTCATACTTGGAATGCTGAGGAAAAGGGGAATATACTTTCAAATTAGAGAAGAGGACACTGCATGAATTATGCATTACATTAAAATTGCATTCAAATGTGTTAATCTCATCTTGTTACCCTCTAAAGCCTGTAAGTAGGAAAGGATTGACCACAGTTTTGTATCTGGGAGAACCCCCAGCTGTCGAGGCAGAGCCGCTTCGTTAGAGAGGGCCTGGTGTTAAAATATGGAAGCTAAATAAGCTAAGTGAGGCTGTTAGTGGGGTTAATCTCCATTACAAAAGAGGATAATTCTGACTCTGTCAGGAAAAAGCCACCGTGACTGTAGAGAACAGCTGCGTAATTAAACCCAGGCCACCTTTACTTTTATACAGTGGCTAGTCATAAAAACAGGAGCGCTGAGATCAGAGGAGCCCAGCAGGAGCAGGCACTGTTTGCATTTGCTGCACCAGAGGAACACGCCATCAGTAGCAAGCTCGACATTTGAACACACACAGGACACGTGACGCCCGTCACAGCAGAGCTTCTGTACAGCAAAGCAAAACAGAAACCGAATAAGAAAGAGGATACGTCAGAACTGTAGACAAAATTCCCAAAATAAGGATAAAAGATTAAAAAAATTACCCATCCCAAAGTTGGAGTAACTGAATGAATCTATTATGAAACAGAAACATCAGAAGACCTGTTCATTTTCTGTTTGGTGCTCAGCTGACTGACTGACTGATATTTTGTCACACATCCATCAACAACCTGTTTCCTCTGTTTTCAGCTCTATGGCACAGGTCGGTCACCTTTCCCACTTTGGAAAAAAATTGTACTTAAATCTACAGGACAGCTTCACTTCATGTTGTCAGACAGGTTTTATATCATTCATCTTTAAGATAAAATAAAGGGAACATGGTGTACGTACAGGAAAAAAAAAAAAGACTTCATTATTCAAATGTAATTTTTTTCTGACCTGTAATGCATGTTTTCATGTGTCCTTCGTACTCTAAACAAGTAATTGAATGTCAGTTTTTCAGCAATTTTTCCAAAACAGAGTGCAACATGTTTTTGGATTCACCTTTACATGACCAGCTTGATTTAGGTCTGCAGCTGGATTTCACAGTAGCTCAAAACAAATATTATCAACAGCCTGGACATCCTGCTTACCCTAGAATGATTTATTTCCCTGCATTGTCTCAAAAGCAGCCTGCAAACAGGGAAAACGATCCGCACAGCTGCTGTTAAAGCAAACAGCGCTCACTCAATATAAAACCACACGTCCAACACGGACCAAGATGCTGAAACATCTTGGCGCATAATGCAGTCCTTCAGGTTTTATCCACTCTTCATAAAAAAGAAAAAAAAAATACTGCTGTATCCAAGCAACAGGCCATGCTGCCGCTTTCTCAGGAAGGGGAGGATGTGTTTGAGACATTTCCACTCAGGCTTAGCTGCAGACGCGGGGTGTGATGAATGCGAGGAGGAGGTCCGCCGAGAATCCCAGACAACCATGGATCAATGGCCTGGTAATTTATGAACGGGATGGGCGAGAAGAAAGTCTGCATCCATCTTTTTCTCTGGCGAGTTTCCCTCACAACTCAAAGACTCATTGCGTGATTTAGACCCCCGGAGGACGAATAAACAGTCACTTTTACCTGACCAAGTATATGCTCACCACTAAAGGTATAACTTAAATTTTATTTAGATGAAGAGAACCCCAACTGTGCAGAGCACCGCTGCAGCTCATCAGCTTTAAATAATGTTTAACTTGGCCGACCTGCGTCTGAAAACAAACAGGCTTTGATTTCTTGCAAAGCTGCTCATAAAATTATACTGATGCTAAGAGATGAGATCAAAGCAAGACACATTTTTATAGCATGCTGGTTATGAGTTTCTCTCAACAGGTGCAAAGTAATGGGAGCATTAATATTGCAAAATGTCTGTTATCTCCACAGAGCAGAGGCTGTTTCGTCATTGCATTAGGAGACTTACGATAAATCGCTAAAAGTTGATTGATTTCAGGAATTTGTTTCAGAAAGTGAAAGTTATAGATTTATTTATATACAGAGGGATTTATTTCAAGCACTTTGTTCTTTTGATTTTAGGGATTATGGCCCACAACTGACAATCCAATAATAGTTACTAGAATATTATACCAACAAGACCAACAAAAGTATAACAAAGATGTTAATAATAACATTATGGCCTGTCCAATCCATTATAACATACCCATTATAAGATAAAGACATAAAACGTAGTTGCTGAAGGAGGCCTGTACGTAGGGAAATGTATTGAAAGTTTAGTGGAAGGAAAAAATATATTTCTATAAGCAACAAATACCATTCCAAAATGCACATACAGTACCATACATGGATATGCTTGTTCATTTCTGGAATACAAACTTTGTTTTCACATTAACTCTAAGCCATATTCATGAAAACTATAAAAGTAAAACATTTCAGCAATATGTCACTGTGTTAATGATTCTATATTCTCTTTTTGAATAACATTTTTGTTGCTGCTGCTGTTCTAATTTATGTAGGAAATGTAATGAGTTAACGTACAAAAAAACGCCCAAGATCCTGTTTGTGCAGGATTACTTGAGGAGGCTATCGGCAACATGGAGGGATGCAGCTTTGTGCTGTCGATTATCTCCAAGGTGACTAATGCTGTTAACACCGGAGACCAGCCTCTTAATTACCCATCTGACTCCAGGCTGAGCTCGGCCCGCTTTAATCATCACACGGCTCGGATAAACACGGGTTCAATCCACTCGCAGCTCTGCAGCACAACACAGTCCACCAATCAGTCGCTTCACAGATTCAGTGATCGGACAGGTGCTATCCGCTTTGCATTCCTGTTGGTTTCACTGAGAAGTGAGCTTTCCACTCGACCAGAGGAAATCCCATGTGAAGCTAAAGCAATTGACTTGTAGATAGAGTGGACAGATTGATTCCTGCCTGAGAAAGAGACACTGAAGATACGCAACAACAACATGGCTGCAATCTGCAGCTTCAAATGAATGAACTATGTGAATTTAGATGAAGGAGTTAAGTAAATTTTTTCTTTAATTAAACAAGGATGTAGTGACATCCTTGCCGTATTCAAAAAAGAAAGTAATCCACCACTACCTGTCGCTTTGGGGTTAGTGTTTTCAGGATGATTGTTTACTGCCAATAATGTCTCTTCTAGTCATTGCATGTCTGCTGGTTTTCTCTACAGGACAATAAATTGGGCTTTTGATGGCTTTCTTAGGTAAGAATAATGTTCTTACCTTATACTTTCACCTTCCAGAGAGTTAATTCAAATACAGGTCACAATTTTGTATGAATTACTTCCATTTTATTTCACAATTTTCTGCTCCACTACGTTTGTCTATCACACAAAATTTTAACAGAATACAATTTTTCTTCTTTTTGATGTGTCAAAACGTGAAAAACCGGGTATAAAAGACAATGTATATCACATCAGAGCATATACCCACTAAGTTAAGGAGAAATCTTGAGGCTATTTTTACAGCCATTGTTATTAAAAGATTGTTTAAATAGGCCAAAATCTGATTCAATATTGCTGCTTCAGCTTGTATCTGGCCTGATAAATTCATGTCAAGTATTTTTTTAATCAACCAACCAGTCATGCAGTCAGAAAAAAAAGTTATATATATATATTTATATAGTTTCTACAGTGAAGCTGTCAGTTGGTATTTTGTGAAATAACCAAGTACAAATAGTTATGTAATACAAGTGCTGTATTATGTACCTTTTTGTACCTCTGGTATAAATATTCAATAAACCTATAATGAAACAAAGAGGGTGGGATGTGTTTCAGCTTAATGCTGATATTATACTCAGTTTGGGGCCAATGCTGCACCTTTCTCTGACACTGATAGATTGCTTACTTAACAATATATTGTGTGTTAATTATCTCTTATGTCATGCAAAGGTACATTAGTGGAAGGTAAAGAGGAAAAATAATGTGTCCTTCTATTTTTCATTGCATTCATAACCGTGTTCAAGATGAGTGAATAGGTGGAAAATTATCTCTTATCAGATGATTTATGATTCCAATCTGACTTTCAACCTTTCAGAGATATTTACACAGTTCTTATATGAATGACAACATAAAAACATTGTCATCTTTATTATTATTATTTTTAAATCAAGGACAGCACCTTGCACACAAATAGGTACTTCTAATATAGTCACATTAAAAAAAAAAACAAAACATTTTTTTTATTTCAGCAACATTAAATTATGCTGAAAAATGTTTACAACTTTCATTTAAATGCTTTTATTCAAAGGGGGGGAAAAACATACAGTGAAACATTCAAACTGAGGAAGTGTGTGGTGCCACACACTTTGTGCCCAGTTTTCAGTCTGGGGGTCGACTGAAAACTTCAAGACACTTGGCAACAAAAGCCACTACTGCCACAAACTCTTAAAAAACGTATACAATTTAGAGTTGAATTTTTTTTAATAATATGTAAAAAATATCAGTGAAAATCCTCAGTATTCATTGGCTTTAAGGACCACAGACGCCTGCTTTTATCTAAACACACATACAACAGTTGAAAAACAGGAAATGGACCTTAGTATGAATTCATAGATACAGTGAAAACTGTCTTAGCAATGCCATAAAAACAAACAAACATTCATAGTCTTCCTTGTCTTTGCTCATCAGTGCTAAGGAAAATAAATAATCCTCTTGGATTGACTGGTTTGTAAACACCAGGCAATAGCATTTCAAGGAGCATCGCTAGTTCAGCTTCCCAAGATGCATTTTCTTTTGAATATTTTAGACATGCTCTAAAAAATCTGGGAATAGGCAAATTTAGAGCAACACTCTGCAGAAAAATCTGCAAACAGTGAACCGTGAAAAGGCAAGATCCACTGTGTCAATGAGTTTATTTTAAGACTTTTTACAATTGCTTATCTGGAGTACCAGTAATATAATAGTGATTTAAAAAGAACTATACTTAAACTATTTAACAAATAGTCTTTTAAATTTCCTTTGGCAGAGAAGTCTATTAAATACCCCCCATTGTTTGAATCCATCGTCTTATTGCTGGGGGTTTTAAATAGAGATCAGTTCATGAGACCACACTTGGCCAAAGCGGCTGTAGAGCTTTAGGGAAGCCTTTTCTTAGATGGGCTGACTGATTATCTCACAGCTGGCTGGCGGTCAGCGTTATGCCCGCACTCGATGTCTGCTTGCTGCACATCTGAAGGCTGTATGTCTCAGTCTGTAACCTAGGCCCTCAGACAATGCTCCGCAACACGGGGTGTGGTGAGATTCATGTGGGTTAGGATGTATGCATGGGAGCAAGCTGTGAAGCAGTTCTGTCCAGGCAGGAGAAAGTAATTCTTCAGTCTCCTGTCATGCAGCTTTCACAGTGGATATACAATTCCCTGCTAAATTGCTCCAAGACCTCAAACGTTTCCCAATTATGTCACATTACAACCACAAAGCTCAATGTGTGTTATTTGGTTTTTATGTCATAAACCAACACAAAGTAGTGTTTGTGTTGGCTTATGACCAACACAAACACTACATGATTATCTATTGCATAATCATGAAATAAAAAGAAAACGATGTGTGGCTCTGACCACCATCCTTAGCCATGCTAAAGAACAGCATCCTTGAAGTATGAGGATTGTGTGTTCAAGGTGCAATCCATAATCTCTGCATCCCCTCCACAGTTACCACTTTCCCTCTTCTCTAATTAATGGTTTCCTTGTCAGGCATGTCGGTTTAGATGGGGGTCATGTCCAGGTAGGCTTGAATTTGTGCTGTACTCTTTCTGCTTTAAACCTCTCCACAACTTTCCCCGACTGTCTGCTGGGATCCTCCGTCTTTATGATGCGGTTTGTCACTAATGTTCTCAAAACGACTCCTGAGGCCTTTATAGCACAGCTGCATTCATACACCGATTCAATTACACAGATCTAGAGTCTATTGGCTTTTTAGGTGACTACTAAATACATGAGCAGGAAACAGGCTTTTTACTTTAAAAACGATGTCTAACAAATACACTTGAAATTCAAGCAGCATTAATACTTTCAGAAACTGAAGGGAATGGGACTTTTTTCAGCTAGTTTTCATGAGCACATCAGATTTTTTGGCTTAAATGAAGCACCTTTGTTTACACTTTAGCTTAGACAGCTTAAGGTCATTCAGTGCTGTCCTCTGTCACATTGCATCACCAGAGCACAGTTTCATCTTGGCTCCCCTTGCAAACCACTGCAACAGTCAACAGCATTTTGCATTTGGAAACACACTTCCTGTTTATACTTGCAGTGCAAATTGCTTTAGAAAGCTCTTTGGCACTGTCCCTCGCAATTAATCACTGTTAAAACAAAAACACCTCATCAGACTGGAAAGTGAGCAGAATAAAAAAAAATAATCTTCACACAGGCAAGCATGCAATCGGGATGTTTTTATGCAAGAGCCCCTCTCATCTTCAAGACAGCTAATTATCTACTCCTTCTGCATTATCAGAGGAAACAGTCATAAATTACCCACACCTGTCTCTATGATCGTTTCTGCACCATCCTGGTTGAAATTCAATTAAATCCAAGCATATCAGTGACCCAGCTGTACTGCCAGCTTCCAGGTAGACAAGAGCTACATCTAAGACATTAAACAGCAGACAGTAGGGAGGAAAAAAAGGCTTAGCTGTTATCTTTTTCAAAAGCAGCTGCAAGTGAGAAGTTTGGGAAAGAAAGCGATTTAAAGAGCCTTGTCAGGCGGATATAGCCATGGTGGAAAGCAAGTCAGGATCAAACGTCCAGTTTCTGCCGATAATCCTCCTCAAGAGGAATGGGAGGTGGGAGCTGGGAGAGGGGCCATGAGGGGAAGCTGTCTGCTGTGCCACAGAAAGCAAATGCTGCTGGTTTTTTCATTCGGCAGGCAAGGAGACGCCAATCCCTCCGTGGCTCTCCAGACAGTCTGGCATACGGGCCGCGGGAGGAAAACCTTTGCAAAGATCACAGCCCTGAGCCTCCAGCGTGGAAACGCCAAGTGTGTATTTTGTGTGTGTCTGAGAAAGAGGGAGAGAGTGCCCATATGTAACTGCTTACGCCTCTCAGATGTACGTTGTGGCTGGTCCATAATTGGAGGTTTAAGACAACCTACAATGTCTAAAAGCCACAAAATGGCAGCTGTGTAAGTGAACTAACAAAAGAACAAGAGTTTGCCTCATTTTCATGCCAAACAGATGAGCTGAAGAACAACTTTATTCCATGCATGTATTTAATATAAACATCAACAGAGTCTCTTTTATACAAAGGACAATCAAACATTTAATAGATCCTAAAAATAAGCACTTTATGTAAAAATCAATAAATTCAGGTTAACATTTAGAGAAATGTGCATTAGTCTTAATGGCTTAAGTGACGTTGGGTCACAATTTTAGCACAATAAAGTTTTTATAGCAATAATATCCTTAATTTTTAAATGGTGGGGATTTTCAGGAATTGCTTTAAAACATGAAGTGAGTGATATCCTGTATAAAACCTGCGATGTTTCCTATGTTGTAGATAAATGTTAACATGATGTAATAGCTCCATGCTAACATTTATCGATCTAGAAGAAAAGAAGGATAGAAAGGAAACAAACTTCAGGTCAGCATTGGTAAAGTTCAAGTAAATGTTTCCTGTCTTTAAGGCACAAGCTGAGACTAAGGGGTTTATCTACGAGTCTGAGTTGGAGAAAGAGCAGGATCAAAGCTAACAAGTCATGTTATCAAAACACAGATTGAGTATGTAGATTTTCATAGGCACAGTATAGAAGGATAAAAACAAAATTGCCCATTTGCACATCTAATTTTTCATTCTAACCATTGTTATTAACTCTTACTAGCATCAACAATACCCAGAGCAAGTTCACAAAATCACAGACCAATAGCATGTTTGAGTTAGAACCAAAAAGCATCAGTAAGAATACATCAAAATGGGCTTGAAAGGGAACTTAAGTGACTTTGATTGTGAGCTGATCACTGTTTCAGAAATTGCTGATCTACTGGGAATTTCACTGACGACTATCACTACGGTATATATAGAAGAATCAGAAAAAAGTAACTATCCAGCTGGTAGCAGTTGTATGGATCAAAGTGTTGATCAGGTCATAGGTCAGAAGAGAACAGACTGGATTTTAGGTGACTCTGGCAACTGGGTCAGCCAAGAGATGTGGGCCATACCAACTCTAAAAGCAGAGTGGAGTGTTGAAGTAGGTGGACTACAGCTAAGACACCGAGATGCTCAGCTTTAATATCCAGCATAAACACCATGAAATGTATCCATTCTGACTTGTATCAACTATTCAGGCTGCTGATGGTGTGATGTTGTGGATGGGGGAGTTTTATTCTAAACCCTGAGCCCCTTACTACTGACTTTTGTAGCAGCCTCTGTATTCTTGCTGACCATGTCCTTGTTTTTATAACTACTTTGTTCCACTGGATACTTCCAGCAGGATAATGAAGAAACCTACAGTGACAACATAATCTTGTTGCCACACAAAAGAAAGGGGTTCATGTTGTACTTGCACGATGTCCCTAATAGAGTAGCCAATGAGTGAAATGACAATAAAGTGAGTCTCTATGAAACTGCAGATTGGAAACTATAATGCAATGCTATGAGTGAGTACTAAAAGTACAGGTTTAAGAAACCGTGAGGCAGTAGCATCTTGATAAACCGGCTCACTCCTTTCGCTCATTTCCCATGCTATTGGACACCGCCTACAGCAACTGCTTTAACATAGGAGGGAGAAAAAGCTGTCACTCTGGATTTAGCCTACTTTCCAACATGTGCCTTCATTTCAAAGCAGATGGCAAAAAAGGAAGAGTTGGGAAGGGGAGGGGAGGCATATTTCCTAAGCTGCTACATTACAGAGTGGAGAGCTTTTCATGGACGAGGAAGACGGGCGTACGGTGACTTGAGAGTAGTTATTTCAAAGTGGATTAGACCCTTAACATTTTTGACATGATATTTCAGAGTTTGCAGTTATTGGATGTGTGTTTTCATCTCAGGTTGACGATATGGGGCATGTGACTCATGGCAAACATATTGATCCATCCAGCCAAAAATGACACCAAGTGACACTTGGCATACCAAGGGATTTAAGGGGTGAGAGGTGCGTGAATCAATCAAAAATATTTACTAAAGATCAAGAAATGAATCTAAGCAAGAGTACATTTGATTTAAAACCCCTATATTCCCAGCAGTAAACAGTTCCACACCGAGTTGATGAAGCTGTTCCTGTAAGGGGAGCAAGGTGAAGCAATCATCTCAATTGCAATCAAAGATACCCATAATTAATTAACATGCATGCCCATGGTGGATTAGGCAGATGCGCAATGAGTTTGGTAAATCATAGCACAAACAGGCACTCTTCAAGGACAATCATTAATCATGTGATCAGCCATCATGACAAAAGTCCTTGAGGTATGTTTTTTTTTTTTTCCCCTTACAAGTTAGATGGTTTCAGTAACATACGTAAGGATTTCACTGCAATATTACTGGGGATTTCGTCAAATATTCCTTTTGGAAAACTACTTTAGGTTGTCGGACTTGGCTAAGAGATGACATGCCTGAATCAGGAGGACACAAACGCATGCAACAGGACCCAAGGGCAGGAGCAGGGTGGAGGGGATGATGTGGAATCATTCTCCTGAAAAAACCAAGACGGGTCGACTCCCCTTGTAAAACCATCGATTAAATCTTCAACATGATGGTTTCACCACATGTTTCATGCCAGCACTTCAGCTATCATCATTAAAAAGAAGAAAACTGGCTGACAGAAGCAGGGGAGTAAATGAGAACATGTTAACTCCAACTTCCATATGTATGGTCATTTCTTTATTTGTGTACTGTTTGATGATTATGACTTGATTCCTCTAAATAATTTTTGTACAGAAATGTTCCATTATAGCCTACACAATTCAACTAAATTTTTGAATTCCCAAAGGGTTATTTAATGTTATCATAACTCATATCATCCAAGAGTCGTGGAAGGTGATGCTGTGGGTAGAAGGATCTCCAGCAGCAAACAGTCTTGCAATTAATCTGAAGAAGCCTCTGACTAAAGATACTGATGCCCTGTGAAAGCCTAATGAAATGTTAAAGGCTCATTATCTGGGTTAGAAACAAGAACTTTGTTGTTCGTTTACATGTCCTGGTTGACACCATCATTTGTTGGAAAGCAAATGCTAATCCACTTCACTTGCTGTGACCTCTCCTCTTTAAATCTCTGTCTGACTGTATGGTTGTGAAGCAATAAGCAGATGGTACCTGAATAAATGTGCATCTATACCCACAGCAACATTAGACAGATTACTGATGGGCTGTATTAGTTTCCAGTTAGTTGCTTTTGACAAGTTACCAGTTTTAATATTTTGATGATTACGTCAACGGTTGGTGAGAATCTGTTAGACAACCATCAGCTTTCAGTTTATGATAAACCCAAGGAAATGTGACCACAGTTTCAAAGAGAATGGATGAATTATACTGCTTAAAATTTAAAGATGTAATGCAAAACCAGCAATATTTTCTATGGACCTAAATGTTACTATTAATATGCCACATTTCAATACATTTTCACCGAAACAGTAAAACTGAAGATTATCCCGAGCTCCATCCTGGACAAACAAAAGGCAGACAAAAACATACGTAGCTAGAAATGACTTTCACCTCTCACCCTTCGAGTAGGGACTGCCTGCAGAATTCACAGAAATCAATAAATCATCGCTATAAGCATCACCCTCCGCTTCCACAGCAAAATCTCAGCAAGAAACAGTATCCTCCCTCCAAATCCCACAATATCTCCTCACCAGTCTGGCAACAAATATATGTGTAAAAAAAAAAAAAAAACAGTAGAGAGATGCTGCAGTAGTGTCAATAAGCCTGGATGCAACAATCATTCCCATCAGGCCAGAGTACACACAAGGTGTCAGCCAAACAGCAGAGGTGTGGTAAGCACACCGAGAGCAAGGTCATTATTTGGATAGAGTAACTGGAGTGGGAGAGTTGAGAGCTTAATGCTGTTTGAACATGGATCTGGCCAACTCTATTACGTACAGCAGAGCTGACAGGGTAATGGAATATTTGATCAGAATGCATAAGACACATCATCACCAATACCGTGCGGCTAATATCCGCATGCTGGAGAAGTCAACTGATATTTGGCATCAATCTTGAGTGAACATTTGTCTGAGAGAGTGGCATGATTAAATAAATAATTGCTTTTTCTCCAGGACAGATTAACTTCCAGGGCAAACAGCATTCTTCATTCCAGCACAGTTAGGTGAGGAACCCAAATATGGGTGGGCTTTGCAGGTAAGGGTGTATGGTTAAATCAAACTCACAAGACTATTAACGACACTAGGTTCACATTAATGAGATGAGATGCTACCAATATTTTTAGAAAGACACACTCTTTATTTTTTTTGTTCGTTTTCTTTTTTTACGGTTGTAGATTTTTCTGTGAAACAAGATCACAAATTATTTACCAGATAATACTCACAACAAAGTACAAAATACCTAGACACATACCTGCCCTTTGCAACGCAGCCAATCCAGGAGAGCCATTCATTTTCCTTGGCTGAAGCCCCAAGAGCGGAGATATGAAAGACCATAAATGGTTGTATCAAAACGGTTTCCAATGCACATATTGATGCATATTAATGTATGTTTGATCTATTAAAACAGGCAGTCAAGTGTTTTAGAGGGAAAAGAGGAAAATATTTTTTTACCGCCTAGAGGAAAATTTATTATAGAAGAACAATACTTTCTTGAGCATTCAGTATAAGTTACTTGTGCCAAGAAACAATTGAAAACTATGATTTATTTTGGAAAGTTACTGCAAGGTAAAAGAAAAAAAACTATTAAAACTAGCAGATAGGGCGTTCCGTGGTGGCATAAGGGTTAGCGCGACCCACATTTGGAGGCCTTGAGTCCTCGACGTGGCCGTCGCGGGTTCGACTCCTGGACCAGGCGGCATTTGCCGCATGTCTTCCCCCTCTCCTTACCCCATTCCTGTCAGCCTACTGTCAAAACAAGGGACACTAGAGCCCACAAAAAGCCCCCTGGTGGGAAAAAAAAACAAAAAAAAAACCTAGCAGATAAAATAAAACAGATGTGACCCTAATTGCATCATTGTTTCTCTATTAAATCATTATACTGTAATAGTCTAATGTCTTAACAATTACCATCCAGCTAGTTATTACTGTGCATCTCCACCTCTGTTTTGTATGCATGGACATGTTCATGCAGGTTTTGTTTTCTCTCTTTGGTAGCATGTGTGTGTTTGTGTGCACTAACACACCATTGTATGTTAGCTTAGCATGTGCACACGATCAGATGTTACCGCGATAACGGAGAAGACAAACGATCCATTGGGTCTTATCAGAGAAGTTATCACGCTGACTAAGAGAAATTACACCTAGTCAAATAAACCCCAGATAACATCTCAGTCTAAACGCTACAATTACTAACTTTTTATTCCCTCCAAATACACACCCAGCTCAGACAAAGCCCTGAAGCCAGCTTCACTATTTAATGACTCAATAGATCGGTCGATATAACAGCCACTTGTATACTCAGGTGAACTTGCCTGCCGTGGTGAATACATAGCTTGGGTTTATAGCTCTCAGTTAAAATAAATGGAGCAAAACCTGAGGTAGAATACAGCAAAAAGACCCCCCTCTTCTATACAGACATAAACATCGCTGTGTTCAGAGGCGAGGCAGGCGCACACACCGAGTAGCAAACAAAGAGTACAGGTCAGAAGATTTACTATGCAACACAAAACACTACAGCCCTGCCAGGAATTCATGCAATAGAAGATTTAAAAACAGCGCCCCAAAAGAGCAGCAGGTGAATCCAAAGCGAATCCTTTCTCTTAAATCTCTTTGGAGTAAGGCAGCACAGACCAACCATGAATTAGATGTAGCCGACATGCCTACATAAAAGGACCACAGACACCAAAAGAACGCTATTTAAAAAGAATGTTCCATGAGAAGGCATATTTTTCCACCAGTGTTTGCATCTGCAAACCTTTACTAAAGGGTTTGGCTGTTTTTCCTGATGTAAAAAAATAGATCAAGATCAATCATTTTTGACAAAATATGGAATAAAAAGGATCCCCAGGTTTGAGCTGTGGAATCCCTCCATCACCATTACATTGCTTGCCTGGAAATGTCACAATATTAAATATTAAAATCAACTCCTCCTTTCTTCCGCCTTTGATAAGGAAGTGGCTTTGCAAAACTACACAATCAATCTCACATATGTAATATGTCAGCTTTTAGTTATAATTGTTACCCATTCTTACTATGTTTAAAAATAAGACACATACAAATAAGGAACAATTAATTTATGATTCCCATGACTTTTAGTTTGTGCTTTTTTGTCATCTTTTCTTTCCTCGCTTCTCTTTGCACTTCTTGTATCTACATTTCCTGACAAATTACATATTACAAAAAGAAAATAATATTTTTAATCCCTTTTAGTCCTTCCTCTACACTTCTTTCCAGAAGTCTGCCAACGTGATGCCAACACTATGTCACGTCACATGTTGAGAGAACTGTCATTTTCATGTAACTTCATGTTAGTATGATGACTTATGGATGGAAACATTCAATGACCATGTGACTGCATTTATGTGCCTCAGGGAAAGGCACAAAATTTATCTGGTCTATAAAAATACACTTCTACATAGTTGGAACTCAGAAATACCTGATGACTTTCAACATCAAAACAAGTTAAGCTAATCAAGCACAACGGTGATTTACGACTACAACATTGCGTCTGGTCAGAATCTCTCAGTTTTAGTGTCCTATATAGAGAAAAACAACATCAGCAAATGTTTTTATGCTGTAATATCAACCTCAGTGGCAGCAGGAGCAAAGGTGGAGTGGAAAAACCCACATTCACAGTGACAGTTTAACCAAAGATGCTAAGGTTAATCACAGCAGGCAGGAAGCCCCCTCCAACAGATGGTCTGTATGACTGCAGACATCCGTCATCCTCAAAGCAGGTAAAATCAAGCTGGACCCACTAGGAAACTATAATTAACTTTAAATTTAAAATAAAATTCTTGTTTTATTAATATTTGCTGGTTAAATACATACAAAAAAGTACATAATTCCAATAATCCACTTAAATTTCAGCATTTTTGACAGGCACCTTTTACTTAGACTCAACTTTTAACGACCCAACATGACAAAACAGTAGATTTCCTGTTCCAAAGTTTTTCAAATGATATAAAGCACACATGGAGAATTTCATAGTACCACTGCCAGAATTGTTTTTGGACTTGTATAAAAGACAACCATCTCCATTCAGCATAACAGCAGGAGGAGAGTCATTTGCTGATCAAGGCGCTGCAGAAATAAGAGTTGCAATTAAAACAGGTTTTTCCTCTCCAGGAGGCTAATGATAATTAGAGACAAACTACTGTCCGTGCATCCATCACACTGCAGGAAGCCAAATAATAAACTACTGTATGAGAGCATCCTATTGTCTTAAGACGCACATAAGCACCAACTCTTGGAGTGATTTAAGCTGTTGTAATGTGTTGTTTGGGAAGAAAAGTAGTAGGATTAAACCAAGCAACAGATTTGGTGATTACACACAAACAGGCATCCTGGAAAGCTGATGCTGCTGAACAAAAAAACAAAAAAAACAAATAAATAATCAGGTTAACATGTATGATGCATTGTGTCATCTTTCCCTTGCTAATTTGTCTAAGAACAAAACAAGCATCTCTGTAAATTATATAAACATTCATCTATTTTACTGGATAAATAAAATATATATATAGCTTTTAAACATATTTATGCTATTGATATTTAAATTTCTTCTGTTATTCTTGAGAAACCTGTCCATATAAACTTCCTCTGGTTATTCATATCACAAATCCAGAGAGACAACTTTCCATATAGGTGGGAATTTCTTAAAGAAAGATGGCAGTGAGGGATGACGGGCGTCCTGCATTGATGTCAGGACTATCCATAAATCTGGGAGTCTCTCCATGTCGTTCCTTTCAAAACAACAATGGCGGACAAAGAAGATGGAGCAATCTTGTTGTTGAGCAACATGGAGAGAGTCATATCTCTCGTCTTTCTTGTAGTCTGAAGTCATTGAGTGTTGTTTCTGCTTTTAACTCGTGCTGTTTGTGACATACGTCATTACATTGGTCACTCGACCTGCAAGCCTATAAGTCAGATAACACTGGACTGCGACTACCTTACTTTGCAAGTCAAAGGTGCAACGGATGCAGGCTGACTTCCAACCCCTGCAAAACGCATGGAGGCCCCCTAATACTACTTTGAAGGAGCAAGAATCTCATTTCAATCACATTTTTTTCTTCCAGTAAACTTTGCAGTAATATACAGCACTTTGAAATGGTGATGCACTGATCGATTAGCCGGTCTGATTTCCTTAACGTTGGCTGATCGACCGATAATTAGTTGTGAAACTAACCTTATCCACCTCTGAAAAGGTCAGAAAATCATCCACTTTCCCTGTTTTGCTCTGCAGTGAAAAAGCAGATTCACCCATCAAGTTATGTCAAAACCGTTCATTCATTTATAATTGAGAGAATTATTTTTTGATGTATTTTAATAAAATAAGACTGGAACATTGAAGGTGGAGTGACCTTTAACAACTGGCAATGTGAACCCATACTCGGCTTATACAGCTGTATCACTTCATAACATCTATTCCATGACTATGTGCGTCAGTGATAATGACCACATGACTGTGAAGTGAGTAGTTTTGTCCAAGACTGTGGAGGCCACAGAACAACTCTATTTGAAAAGTCATTGTTATTTTCATAGTACTAACTTTCTGACATACTATTTCTTTAGCTTTATACAAATGTACCTGTTTTTAACTACTGTGTAACTCTTGCTAGTCTCTTAGTCATTGCAAATTAAGGTAAAAATAAAGCAAGTAAGCGACAAGCATGCATAAACCAGCGTTTTGAGCGAGATCTTTAAATTCTTATCATGATGCTAATTATAAATGAACCCTATACGTCTGCTGACAGTCTGATAATAGGGTTTCTCTGCAGCAGCAGTGAGTCATTATTCCACTCAGCGTTCCACTATCTTCCGAAGGCCATCAGTCACCGGGAGTCACAACATTAACTACTTGATGAGCCCTCAATCAAAAGACAAGCTCATGCTTCTGTCATCTAAATAAAACCTAACCATTCTCACTTTGTCTGTTTCCACCTCAGGCGTACCTTTTTTGCAGATTCCCCGGGTCAAACGGAGGAGTAAAGCTTGTTTCTTAAACTCAATTTTGCTCAGTTTTTTTGGAGCGTCGACGGGGTTCATTACACTTCCAGTAACAGATCTTAAGTGTGTGTTATTGCAGTTAATTAAGTACATTTGTAAGGTTTTAATTGTTGGGTAGCAGGCAGGAGGGGATGAAAATTAGTGTAGGGATATGAAGAAAAATAGAATATGCAATCGTTCACATCCCTCACCATCGCCCACTTGGGCTGTCTCACACGGAGAAGATGGAGATGAAACTCCGGGGCGACCAAGTGAGAGCATATTATAAAACAGCATGGTGGCACAGCGAAATTACACATTATGCCTTCGCATCCCTTAAGAAAATTATTCAATTACACTTTCATTGCATTTGTTGATGCAAGTGTGCCCGAAAAACAAGTCTCAGCGGCAGCTGGGAATAGCGCGCTAACAGAAGGAGGGAAAGCAGAGGACATAAAAAAAATAAAATCCACAGATGGAGGTCGAGCGTCTTTATTTTGAATCTGACTGAAAGGCATGGAAAATTAAGTGATGCATGTAGGACGGGTGCAATGGAAGATGAGCAGATTGAAAGAGGCAGGGGAGAAAGACAGGATCTAACTGATCTTATTTGCACTGTGTGACATGCCAGGGACCTCTTGCTCTCAATACTTCATGGAAAGATGCTCTTTACTTTTTTAGCATGAGAATATTAACCATCTTTTAGAGATTTGGGTCAGAATCACTGAATTATTAGCTGTTGCTAAGTAAGCTGGCTGAGCTAATATGCACATGCAAAACTTTCAAAATTTTGGGGGATGTTAATATTGATGTTGAATAAATCAGTTCCAGTCTGAGGAATATGTAGAGCAAAACTCAAGTTAGTGATAAAGGAGTCAGGAGCTCTTTCAGATAAATCTGTGTCCATAGTTTTGCTGATCAAATGAACTTGAGGAACTAATAACCAGGTTTGAATATTTTGATAATAAGAAACTGACAGTTTGGGGTTATGGGGGATCCAAATATGAGTTAAAAAGACATCAGCAGAAACTATTGCTCCTGTTCATTGTTGTTTTTATTAAGACCTAATATATTCAAGTGGGAAACATTTAAGGAAGCCCCACATTTATCAACATCAGACCGCCTTAAAATAAACAAAAATACCAAAACTCCATCTGAGACTCTAAAGGCCTCAGTTTACATGATAAATGTTGACGTTTCCAGCAGAATCATTTGAAAAAGTCTGAATATCTATGGCTTCTTTGAAAGGGCTAATGGAGAACACCTCGTCATGTTTTCCTGCATTAAGACCAAGACGTCTGGAACAATATACTTTATACAAACAATTGCCAAGTAAAGTCGTTTGGTAATAATGCACATCAGCTCATTAACAACAAATTAACTGTAAAGCATAGTGGAGGAGGGATGATGATGTGGGTTTGTTGGGAAGAAACAAAATCTCAGAACTTTGCTGTGATTGCCTTGATCAAGATCTCCTCTGTATAATGAAGTGTTTTATAGTCAAACATGAGGCAGCTAGTCCCAGAAAAAAAACTTTTTGGCTGTAATGGAGAGCATGTCACAATGTTTCAACCTGTTCCTCCAACTGTCAGGTATGATGGTGGAGGGGTGATGATGTGGGCTTGTTTTCCAGTGTCAGGGTTTGAACACCTTGCAGTTACTGAATCAACAGTCAACTCCTCTAGAGTGAAAGTTGAGGCCAAAACAACAAATGGCTCAAAGTCCTCACTGAAACACTGAAGAGGGTTGTGCAGAAACAAAAATCTAGACCTCTTTCTTATTTTTCCAAGTGTAAGTAAACAGGTCAAAAGTGATTTGACATTACCTTCCTGAGTTTTGGTGTTCTCTGATACTGTTTATTAACAATGTTAGGTCAGATTTCATAACAAACTGAATAAAAAGAAAATCTTTTTTTTTTTTTTTTTTTTTTTTACAAAAATCCATTGCCAATAAAGCTGATTCAGACACAGCACAAACAGTGTTCCCATTGAGATGACAGCAGTGTCCCATTCTGGGAATTTCCTTTTGCCTTTGTCATCTCTAATAACATTATCTTCACCTACCTGTCTCTGCTCTGTTTCTTCATGCCTTACTAGTTTCTACGAAGCGTAAAAAAGGGGGCAAAGGGCAGGACTTCTCAGGAGATTTGAGTCACAACAGACAACAGTTTATATTTCAAGACAAATGGAAGTAGCCTACTTTCAAACACAATTACACTTTGCAACCTTAACAGCATCCAAGATGTCCAAATCCATCAGTCTGGAGTGAAAGAACACATTTAGTTAGCAATGCAGTTTCTAAACTACTAGAAAATGAGGCACTCTTCCTAAGTTCTAGTGGAAAAGGGCATAAACACGTTCAGCCACATTACTGCAAAGTTAGAGTGAATTTGAATCTCACAGGATTAAAAAGCCTTCATGTTTAGACATAAATATCAAAATGATATTCAAGCTCTGGGCTAAGCAAGACAGAGTTCTGATGCTGATGTAACCAAGTTCCCGCTTTAGGTGGTGCTGCCAGTTTCCTTATATTGAACAGAAGGTATCATAACTGAGAAATGTTACTGTTATGTAGCTGAAATATTTGCAGAAAAACATAAATTTATGTAATACAGTTTTCCCATCAGTTTGTAACCCATGCTTATGTAACATTTGCTGCAAATACAGTCATTGGTTTAGATCAGTTGACACCTGAACAAACCAATCAGTTTGCAGATCAGTACACATCCTCATGTATACTGGTCCATGAGGATGCGAATTATGGTTTTTTATTAACTACGGACCGACAGAGGAATTGGGAGGTGATGACAATCAGCTGACTTTCTGCTTGGTCAACCTCGACTGTTGATCAGAAAGCCAAAAATCCACCTTTCAGTGTGGACTTTATTAATGTGGTACGTGGACTAATTGTTATTCATTTTCAGTAACAGTGTTATTAAGAGGAAAAAGCATGTCTGAAGTTCATTCAGGCTGCGAGACAGAGAGAGAGAGCAATACTTTGAGAAAGCAAGATGACCGAGTGAGTGAAATTTCCTGGCTTTTATTCCTGTGAGCTTTTAAGTTTTGCCTGTAATGGAACAAGTTGGATTTGCAAAACAAGCATGGATCTACAATTTCTGCTTACATAAACATCCTGTCATAATGCATGACATAAAGATATTCAGAACAGGATAAAGTCAGTGCCAATTAAAGAGCTTGGCAACGATATACACATTATGTAAATAAGGCTGCAAAGAATGGGAGGATACCAGAGCGGGAGCATTGCATGGGCAAGGATAGTTGGCATACTTTGGGATCTTGATAAGTACTTTGATAAGATAAGGATTTTAAACACTTAACCTGCATTGACTTAGAGTAGCTTTATTTGCTGCCAATCACAAAAGGTTTGTTTAACCTTTGGCTGAGCAACCGGAGGAAAAGCTTACCTTGGCACTCTGCTGTTTGCTGTAAGAGCTGACTGTTAAAGCAATCTACAGTGTTCCTGAGTACAGGTGATGAAGTGCCACAGACAGGCTGAGATCGAGCAATTTGCTCAGCTTTGGGAGTGAACCAGCACTTAAGCCTCAGCTGAGCCGTGCGAGTTGTATAGTGTATATGAGTGTTTGTCGAAGGCCAAAGAAATGCTGCACTAAATCCATTCGGCTCTTGCTGTGAGTCCTGCCCAGATATCTGGATGTGTTGCCAGGCTGTAACAAACAGGCTCTGTGCTATCAGCCTTACTTATCACCCCGTCACACTGTATGGGGAAGATAAATCTAGGCAATTAAAATTTAAATTGCTGTGTGCACTGCCGTGACTTCCTTCTTTCTGTGTGTCTCTGCATCTCTCACCGGCACCAGCTTGAACCGCTTCAGCCCCATGTTGGAAGTAAAAATAATAGAAACATGTGGAGATACTGTACATCCCATTCAAGGTTGAAGTTGATTCTTTTATTCATTATGCTTGACTGATGGATGGTCGGATAGACTTTAACAACTTGTAAATACAAATAAATACAGATAAATTTAAGTAAAGAGATAAATTATCATACTCTATTTTCTTTTTCAATACTTATGCAGATGTGGAAAAGACCAAATTTCAGACATTTCAAGAGATCATAACCCTGATATCTATAACATAGTGTTTATATTTTATATTGCCTCTTGTATTATTCCAATATTACCGTGTGAATCATGAAAGAATAATTTGGCATTTTCTGCAGATTGCTTGCATTTGTAAAACTCATTCAAACTGAGATGATTTAAATAAAGCTAAATTTATTCAAAAATGTTTCTATGCTTGTCACAGAAAAGTACATAGAACAAGCTGGGGATCCTAAGCAAGTGAAAGTCTAGGCCCAAAATGATGACCAACTTCTCATAAATTCTCAACCAGGGATTATTTAAAGATGCTGTAACTCAGAAGAGACGGATGTTTTCCAGACAGAAGACTCTATAGCAGCTGCTTTAAAGATAGATAAGATCCAAGTAGAACTAAGTAGAGCCATTAATTGTGGTAGAACAATAAAAATGTTACTTGTTTTTTTTCTGAGGACCGATCAGCCTGCAAATATTGAAGCAACAATAGAGTCTGAGTGAGAATCTATTGAAGATCTAGTGAAAAGTGAGAACATCTGTTTATGCTAAACTTTAACAGGAAGCAAGTCATGCAGAAGGACAATGTGTTAATTTAACATTGATACGTTTTTAAGATTGATCCAATCTATTGATCCAATGGAAATTTTCTGAAAAAGAAACAAAAAGATGCAAAGAAAACCAAACAGTATCCAGTTGACTCTTTTCTAAGTGGGAAATATTGATCATCTTTTAGTGGCAACATTTATAAACCTTATAAATATATATTATATTGTGAATCAATAAGGAACCATTAAATGAGTTGGCAAAGCAATAAGCATAAAATATTAAAAATATAAACACGTTTTAATCTCTTAAATTCTATATACTTTTTTAACGTATATTTAAAAGAAAAAAAGATAAAAACGGTAAATTACAGAATAAACAAACTCTAATGCCACAGATTCCTTCATATCCAAAGATTCATTACTGCTCACATCCACACAGCTGTTTTGTAACATCTCCCTCCTGGGAAGCAGGATACCATATTCACAAGGTGATTGCAGCAGATCAATAGTACATTTATGGAGTGGTTTTACTTGTGGTTGAAATATGTGAACAGATCTAGAGATGAGGGATTTATGTGAATGACGATATAGTCTCTTGCTTTTAAATAGTTAGAGCAAACAAAAAGCAGAGATAGATATTCTGAAACATCTTGGCATGTGGTTCACAAAAATACAAAGCAGCGCCGTGACCAGCAGCTTTCCGTTCAAAGATATTTATCAAGTGTTATAAGTAAATTCAACAACGAAAATGTCTTGGGTTCATATAGTTAAAGTGAACTTTTACAAGAAATTCTAACTGGACCTTCATGCACCGTTATGGACTGTTCTGGTCAAACACAAAAGCCACTTCTCCTTTTGTTACAAGGGAACTGAGAGGGACAGGAATTTGAAAATAGCAATCACATAAAAAATAATTCAATGCCTCAAGCAAGGTTAGCACAACACCTCGCCCTCTGCTTCAGTGAATTGCATCACTTCCAGGGAAAGGTAACATGAAGGAGGGACGTGATGTATGCTCCTTTGACAAGGAACTCAGACTCTGGTAACAAGTGCTCCTTGGAGCTTCTTGAGAAAATGACAGCAAGGCAGTCCCAACGGTGTCCGTAAAAGGGGAACGTGTATGCACATGACAGCAAAGGTTGAGAAGGGTTGAAAGGAGACCTATCGGTGTTTTCTTACAGAGCATGATTCATATGTATTTAACTAACATTTTAAACTGTTGTTTCTGGGATTTATCAAGTTCTCTTACAAAACATTACTGTTGCAAATCCTTTCAGTCTCTGCTTGACTTAGCAGTTATAATGATACATGTTAAAGTACATACATGTTAGCCATTAAAGGTTTGAGGTGTCAACAATTCCAGACTTTTGATGCAGTTTGAAAAGTTTTCTTTCTAACTTTATGCATGCTGTAAAACTGAAAGGAACTCCATATTTTAGGTGAAAAACTCGCCTATTTGCAGTTTTTTTTTTTTTTCTCAGAGCACATTTGAAATATTTGAAAGAAAATGCAGCTTGGGAAGCTGAGAGACTTGGGCATAATGCTACTTGACAGGCTATTGGCTGGAGTCTGCGAAGCCGCCCATCCATTTGTCTTTGCGTTGATTGACTGAACTCCAAAAGAAGAGATGAGGAAGACTGTGGATGTTTGAATCTGGAGTAGAGCTAAGATGATTTCTACTGCATATTAAAGGTACATCTGGTGTTCAAACTATTAAAATAAGCAGTTACAAAGTAAGTGTTTTTAGAAGGAGTCTCGATTATTTGTGGATTTCAGATATTCTTAGAATAGATCAATACACAAGGCCTAGCTAGCTTAGAAAATTGAATTATGCTAGCAATGATAACATTGGCCAGTGCAATAATTTCCAGACTATTCTCGGAGATGGATAAATCACTTTATACAAATTATTCTGATACGTAATACCAAAAAATCAAGACCAGAGAGTCTTGATTTCTTCAGAGTGTTGTTAATCCTTTTGGCAAAAGTAGATGTCTCTAATCAACTCTGATCAACATAACAGATCTGAGCCTGCGGCTGCTTTCACTAGGATCAGTGAAGATCTCAACAGGGTGGCGGATCAACGTCACACATCAATTTTCAGTCACTATTCTACAAAAAAACAGAATTGTGAGAAAAAATTTGGATGTTTAGCATAGCAAAACAAAACATAAGCATTGTAAACTAGTGTGCTTTTAAAATAAACTATTTATAGCAAAGTATAGAAGAACAGTTTTCAGAAACCGCATTCATCACACATATGCAAACAGTTATACACAAATTGCCTTAAGCCTCAGGCAAGGCAAAGGCTGCTCTGGGAATTTTCATGTGCCCATTTCCTTTAACCTCTTCCTGATCATCACACTGACAATCTTTGATCCATGACAACGGTTTGGCCTCTCCCTGCCCCCCTCCTCTTCCTCTTCATCCCTTTTCCCTGGACCCATTCATGCAGAACAACCAAACTAACATCTCACTACCAGCAATCAGTTCATCCGACACAATGCACCCCTTCTACACACATAATGCAAATGACCAGATAAGACAGAGTGATAACCTCACATTTACAGCTGCCAGGCTGTTTGGAGCTTTAAGACGTGTGCACCGCAAGAAGCCATCTGAGGCAGCAGATATAAGGATGATGGGGTCTCAGAGGAGCAGTGAAGATTTGCGATAAAGGAGCTCCTCAATCTGCTGGAGGAGGGCCAGAGAGCTGAGGCGTGACTCAGCTGCAAATGCCCCGCCCAGGAAGAACACACAAAAGCGAAGCACAGGGAGGACAGTAAAAAAAAAGAGACGTTCCTTAGCTTTCAACTCGCTCTGTGGCTTTTTGATTAATCCCTGTAAAATCTGCAATAATCCATCTTTCTATCGTTGCCATTTTCTTATGCCAACTGCAATGTAAATAACATCAGTTATAACCCTCTGGCAACAGAGCAAACAGAGAATCTGGACCAGTGCGTCTGTGCATGTGCATTAAACAGTGTGTGTGTTGTGCGTGTGTATGTGTGCCTATATGCAATTAAGTGGGGCAGTAAAGCACAGCACTAAGGCACAGTAAATTTTCATGCAGGGCAATGTGGGTCAAACTGTTTCCATCTGATTTAGGTCAGAGGACCAGAGGACAAAGACCTGCAATAATGGTTAAAGACAATAAAGTCACAGAAAATGTTGCTGCATATGAGACACCATTCATTTTAATAGAAATGGGATAGTATGAGATTCTCACAGTGGGATAAGCTTGAATAATGTTGATATATTTACATACAAATATGTGAAACACAACTGCAAAAGGATATTAAGAAAGTTTACAGGATATTGGGAGAGTTTTTGTGATGAAAAGTAAATCTGTTAGTGTGAAATTTTTTTAATGATTTACATTGATTTTATTTGCTTGCACCATAATCTTGCATTTTACTGGGTGTGCATACTTTTATATATACAATTTTATATATACAATTTGGATACATTCCTATGTGATGCAAGGGGAAAAAAACTGCTGAATGTGTCTTAGAAGTTTTCTTTCAACCAACTGACCAGCAGGGTGCATCAACAGGTGAGGGGTTTACTGCTACTCTAATTTCCTTTAAGCAAGAAAACAGTTCAGGAACTTTCATATTTAAAGGCCAGATGCACACAAGTAGAGCCATGAACTTCTTGACATCAAAATCAAGCAAAAAAATCTCAATAGTAGAGATTCTCTTAAGTATAAATTGCATCAAAAGTTAAAACAATAGGACTCAGGTCAATATTATACACAGAATAACCACCTAATTCCAGAAGAAGCAGCTGGTAACAGAATGAGAAAACACAAATAGCATTCCTTGTGGTGCTAACAACGTCAGGGATTTCCCACAGCAAGAACGCCAGGCAAGCTTTTTTACAGGCAAAACTCTGCTATATAAATCTGTAAAAATGAGTCACAGGCGCAGACATGAAATCATTCTGGACGCTTCAGCTGGCTTTGTGGTTGACTGAGAGTTGCGCAGAGAAGGGAAAGACCTCCCTGTCCTATAAATAAACAGCGCTCCTTCCCGACTTCCTCCGCGCCCAGGCAGCGGGAGCATTAGAAAGGTCCGCCTGCAGCGCTGAAACATGCAGCAGCCAACCAATAATCTTATGCAACACTGTTAAAGGAGGGGGGAAAAAAAACTAAGCTGTACTGCTGCAACAATCAACTCTCTTAAAACAGATGTGAACACTCCTGGAGCAAGCAAGTACTATAAAACTGAAATATGAGGTCAAAGAACAAATATAGCACAAGGGGGAAGTCTCCTCCCTTAAATATTAGCTGACAAGATGGAGATAAATATTAAAGCACAAGATAATCACAGCTGGAGCATATGATTTTTTTTTATTGGATTTTATTATTGCTGAAATCAAAGTACATCTGTTCAAGCATTTTAAAAAAAATAGCTTGAAACAAGGCATCTATTATTCTTTATGGATTTATGAGCCAATGTCCAATCAGAAAATCAAATAATGTAACAGATAAGGTTAATGTTACCAAGCAGGTGTGATTATGTCTACAGGAACCATTAGATAAGTGAAACAGAAGAACAAAGAGCATCAACCGTGAAAAAAGATCAATCCAACCCTTCACCAGTTCAAATAATTTCAAACTAGCATTTATTATGGAGGTGAGTCATTTTAAAAATGATAAATTCTCATAAACCAACTGATGGCAGAAAGTGCAACAAATTTGATTGCTCCAAATTTATTTAATTGCATATTATTTACCAGGTAATTTTAAATTGCATCCTACACCTAGCAGGTATGATTGTCAAGTGGTTGGTATAAAATAAGAAGTGGGAAGAAAAGAACAACATCTAAAAAAAATTTGACCATTTGCCTCTTATTTTTTTTTATCTTCAGTTTAGCTGGTGTGCAAAATTAGGGTGGGAAGAAACATTTATATTGTGAATCTTAGTACAAATCATGTAAAATTGTTTATGCAACTTAATCACACTGATGCTTACAGTTCATATATGAGGTACCTGCTATACAGCGACTCTACATTACTGGCAAAATGTACTTTAATTTACCACTTTAAAACTTATTCTGTAACTATTTTGTATCACCAGCTGTAATTAACCAAATGAAAAATCAAGTTCATGTTCAACAGCAGCTTTTATCTTATCTTGGTGCAACAATTACATCACTGCTTCCGCTTTCTGTGGGGTCAGAAGTTTCCTCCCAGATTCCAGGCCTGCAGTCCGGCACGTCAACCTCTGCACTCTCACAAAAACGGGAAATGGCCCTTCACCTCCCCTTCACCCCCCACCCCGCCGCCGCTGTTCATCTCTGCATTACATTACCCTGATTTCCCTACATATCCATTAGAGGCTCCGGCTTGTAGCATGGAGACCAGAGCTGACAAGGAGGGACTAACAGCCCCCTCAGCATTAAATCAGATCACTCTGCTGCTGGACGGGAACATGCTGCGCAAAACTATATCATTCACAAAAGAGGAGTCACTTCCTGTCAACATGGCCATTCTAAAGCCAGAAGGATTTTTTTTTTTTTAACTTTGTCCTCAAACTTTAAAAGACTTCCTAAAAATACCCACCACACTCAAGATTTTTAATTACATTTGTAACTAAATAGATTTTTACTTGCAAAAACAATGTTTAAAGCAGTACATTTTAGTCCAGTTCATCAGTATGAAGTACTTTGTGTTGGTCTGTCATATAAAATTTTATTTAAATAAGATAGAATATTTTTGTTGTCACCTAAAAATGTGAAAAGGTTCAGCTGGTATTAATACTTTTGCAAGGAACTGCATCTGTAATTGGAAAAAAATCTAAATGTCTTTACAGATCTATGAAAATTAATTATTTATTTCTTGAGGCATAATAGTGAAGTTGACCTTTGGTGGGATGATATTAATTTTCTGCTGTGAGCATTTGAAACAGGACAGACTCTCATGTTCTTGTTGCTGGTGTGAACTGATGATTTATTTTTGGCACACAAACCTGCTTTGTGTTAGAAACTTTTTCGCTTCATCTCCTGACATTTGGAAAATAAACAATGCAGACGTTTCTACGAAAGCAAGAAAACACACCTGCCGTTAAAACTCTCGCACGCGATATGGAAATCAGCAAACACCCCCTTTCTGTGGTCCATTCTCGCACTTCATCCGTCAAACAAAAGCCCGCCCCCCCATTAGATGTTACAGCGTAGTTATTTCCAAAAGGCCAAACGCAGCAACGAGTGCTGACTCATCATCCACATGTAAATTATTCATTAAACCTGCAGCCGGATCTGCCTATACAGGCCTCCTGATCAATCCCCTGTTCAACATAGACATGATCAGCTTTTCTGCTTCCCACCAGAAACAACCAATCACCAGCGCCGCCATAAGCCTGGTAACTATCCATCAAAGTCTGATAACGCACCCAAAGTGTAGCCTGAAAGCATAACTCAGCATAATCTTTATATATCTATATTAAAGAACGTTTGGAGTAAGTCAAAGAGATTTTAGAAAGGGATAATGAAGACTGACTGAACTTGTTAACTTGGGTCAAGTTTCCCAGATGGCACATGTAAATGGATTTGCATGTGCGTGGAGTTCTCCACATGCATGGCTGAGCAGACACAAGCATCCCCCTCTCCCACTCTGATCTGTTAAACCTCGTCCTCGCCTCTTCATGTGTCAGTCTAACGTAATTGTAGTTACAACCCCTGGCAAGCGAGAGACACGTTAGAGGGATGTCCCGAGGAGGAAGCGCACGCCAACAGATGGCTTTAATATGGAGCAAATTAACAGTTGGATCTTTCACACAAGCGCTCCACCCAGGAAGAAGACCATGTAGAAATGCAAACCGCCAGCCGGCCAACAAACTACAGCGAAGGAGTACAAGGAAGTAGTGGGCACCCCCCTTCCAGTTTTCACTTTTCCACAGAAAGTGTGCAACATGAAGGAATCTTATGTTCAACTTGGAAGAAAATTCCCCTCCTCTTCAAACCTTCTGTTCACAGTTTCACTATCACTTTTTTTCTATTACAGACAGATTCTTAGTTCAACACTGAGTTTAAAGTGAGATAACAAGAGGCAAAAAGAAACTAGACTGCTATTTATTTGGATAGCTCTCCTACCACGGCCATTTGAAGTGTGGACTTTAATTAGACAAATGCAAGATCTTGATTCTTTTTCTATTTCACACATTCTGCTGTTGATTTACTTCTGTTTTTGTTCATCTTTAGGCTTAATATTGGTGTCTAGAATACTTGGGTATACAGAGAAGTTGTGGACTCACATGTCCAGGACCTGTGGCTGTAAAACAAGCCCACATCATTCTCCCCCCACCACCAAGTGTGGCAGCTGGTATGAACTTTTTGTTCCAATATGGCTGAGGGCGATTTGTGATTTTGAACCAACATTTCTGCTCTGCTCTTGTGGTTCATTCAGATTCAATTTTGCAAACCTAAGTCATGCAGTCATGTTCTTCTGAGAGAGGAGAGGTTCCTCTTGGAAAAATTGGCATTAACTTTAACATGCTAACTGGGCCGTTAGAGATTTAATTTTCTTGACGCAACTCTGACTTTCCGGTGAATTGCCTGGGATGTTCACTTCTAGGAATACTGCGAACTTCTTTCAGTATATTCCACTTGTGATTGAAGTGATGGGGAATAACTGTAGCCTTACTTCACTCTGTTTGGCTTTATAACCCCTCCCAGATTTATGGGCTGTAACAATTGCTTCTTTAAGGTCATTGTGGATGTCTTTTTATCCTGGTACTGTGTGAACACACCTCTATTTTCCGAATCAGCGATCACGATTGCTGATGATTATTTGATCATCTGTACCAGGCTGCTACATTTCCTCCTTGTTTTTCACACACAGCTGTTCTATTTTGGAATCCGCATTGTGTTCTTGTTTACATTGGGGCATATTAAAAATAATTTAAGAACACTGTGAGAATCAGCTTCTTTTTTATTATAACCTGATGTGGAAACCATAAAACTGAACTGAAGCTGTTTCCTTTCCGTTTCCCATGACTGTACTCGCTCTTTCATGTTACTAGACTATCCCCACATCACAATCCCTCGCTGTTAAGCGCCAAACCCATTTTTTTCATTGGGAAGTCAAAGGGTAATCTGTCTCTGCATCCCATTGGCTAACAGTACATTCTAGTAATCAGTGATTGGTTGGGTTGGGGCACATGTTCTGTGCTTATCCTTACCCTCTGAGGTTAAGCAGCAGAAGATATGTGACAGAGTGGAAACACTACTGACCCACTTTTAGATATAAGTACTTTACGTGCCATGATTTAAAACACACTTTTTATCCTTTACTTACAATGAAATTATAAGTCGCCCTTTTTCTCTGAATACTCTCTCTGCCAATAGAAAGCTTTTAATGGCTTAATCAGAAACCAGAGGTGTAATTTGTGTTTTAATAACTCAACTAGAAGCATAGTGTTATGTACATATATGACAGACATATATATATATAAAGTCTTAGGCAGCTGTGAGGACAGTTTATTTTGCTGCTGTGGAAACTAGACCTAGAATCAGACCTGATGATCTCAAACCAGTGAATAATTTAAAGAGCAGATCCTGCACTAAGGAGTTAAGTCACGTAGGTGACAGCTCTCTAGCACATTCCAGCCAAATCAACTGTTTAGGCACACGTACAAATGCATCTCATATTTTAGACAAGTTCTGACGAAAACTAACTTATTTTAGTAATTTCATAACTTTATTCGTGACAACTGTGGGTTACAACAAATTAAACCCAGAAATCAGCTCATAGGAATGTTACCAAGAACCAATAAAAACATTTTTTAACACAAAAACGTATCGTCGTGGCAATTTGTTGCCTACACTGGTACATGACCTCGACGCTTGGTTTGGGCTCTGTTTCCATAAACCACTGTATGAAAAATCACTTGACTAATCAGGCACAGTGATGTCATGCTCATTAAACCAGATATAGATACCTTGTGCCAACTGTGAGCAAAAGCCAATTTCTGCTGGAACAGGAAATCGGTATCACCATTAAGCTCGTCAGCTAGAAGGCTCTTTGCTCCACAGTTTTCTCAGAGCTATGGCCATCACTTCTACAGATATACTTTTTCCTTCCACTCAACTTTCCATCATAAGTTTTTATTTTTTGCTCATTTCGATGATTATGGCTTTCAGCTGATGAAAATCCAAAAATCTAAATCAGTTACTCCTAAAACTACAACATTACAAGATCAGAACAATAAAATAAATAAATAAATAAAATAAAACAGAATAGTGGCCTAGTGAAAAGCGTAGTCATGGACCATAAAATATTTACCCTAATTTGTTGTGGTAGGAGTATTTTATTCCTTCCACTCAACTGTACATTAATATGCTTTGATATAGCATGCTGAACTGTCAGCTTTGTGGTTTACCCTCACCAGTGAGCAGTTGTGAATAATCATAACATAATTCTGCATTAAACATTCTATTTTTCACATTTCTTACATAATGTGGTGATTATGTGAGAAACAAGTTTCGGGATTTTCAAAATAAACACTTGAACTAGATCAGGTTGTGTGCAATCATTTCATGTAATACACAGGTTTTACTTTTTAAAATGAAATAACATTTTGTTGAGATTCACCTTTATTTGAAAGAAAGTGGTGTGACGATTCCTTTAGTTTGAAAAACTTTTAATCTCCTTTGCCCTGGAGCTCTGCAATAAAATGTGCTCCTACAACTGCATTACAACTAAATAGCCAATTAATCAAGTGCATCGTTAAAAGTAAAACAAATGGTGGGGAATCCTGTTTTCTCATCACATTATGTAGTTTACAAAGACATCCCATTGTTCTTTTCTCATTAACAGGATCCTGTTTGTCCTGAGGCGCCACCAACTCATCATTAAAAGCAGAAAATGGAAATCTCTCGTTTCATTCTGGTTTGATGGAGCTTCTGAGGACAAACTTCTGAGCAGAACCTTGTTTTGTAACTGAGCCTCAGAGTGGGATTTTAATTAGAAGTAAGTGCCTTAAGGTTACATCATGTTTTCATGTTTCAATGCCTGTTTCTGCTCAAGGTGGAGCAGAGAATAAATCATGCTTTTTTATATTTGATTTATGTGTGTCAGTAACAAAAAAGCGCTGAAGTGATTTTTGTTTTCGGCACTGAACACAACTCGCCTTATGTCATTAAATAAAAACATAGTCTCAAGGTTTGAAAGCAGCAGTGGATGAACAAACCAAAGGGCAGAATTAACAATATTTTTATGGTCATGTTAATATCTTCACTGTGGATTCATCTTTTTTCCTCTCCATCCATTTACTATCTTATAAATGTTCTGATTTAAAAACTGGGGAGACTTGTAAATGTAAAATATTCTCTCAGATGTCCTTAAATAAGGCTAATGTACAAGTACTCAAGCTAAATATTTCAGCATCCTCTCCCTTTTTAACTGACTGCTGATGGGAGGCAGGCCATATTCTAATTAATGGAAGAGAAAAGCAGGCCTTGAACACTGCTGTCTAGTTTTATGGAGAAAGTTCACCGCCACAAATAGGTTCTGTCGAACACTACTCCCAGAAATTTGATTCATAGATATTTAAATCGAAACATCCTCTGTATCACTTTTTATTCCAGTTTATTCAGGAAATGTCTGAGGTCTTTGAGCTGCTGGATGCTACAAAAAGAAATCTGAAGCTAAAATAAAAGGAAAAACATGACGTTGTCATGATATTTCATCTTTTTTGTTGACACATTCGATTTCAGACTAAACAGTTAGACCAGCTGAGGGATATGAGACACAACAGCGGTATCCATCAAGTAAACCACATGCATGGATAACAACAAGGAACAAAAGTCCTAACAAACCAAAGACTGTGCTGCCTTTAACGACATTACGATTGAAGGAAGCGACAAAGTACGTTTATATAACCCATAAACACACACATGCATAAAGAAAAGGATTTCCAGTTGATAATATCATGATTTACATGTCTGAAATGTCTCAGACATGTAAACTAACAGACCTTTGTGTAAATTAGCTTCACACGCTCCAGAGCACTGATATGGTCTGATGTACTAAGTGCTATAATTAAATGACAATCATCTAATGAGCCTTATTATTATTAGGAGCTCCGCCGACATCAACTGCAGAAAACGGCATATCTCAGGACAGCAGTTAAGCGTTTTCCACATCGTCAACCCAACAAGACTGTTGCTGACAGACCAAAGCCCTCAGCAGGTATCAATCAAGCAGAGCTCCGGTTGTATTGAGAGGTTTGCTTGATGATACCAAAACTGTATTCCCATCAGTTCTGCCAGTCACCAGTGACTTTCAGCTGCCTAGTTAGAGGTAAGTTCATTTAATCCAGCGAGCCCTGTAACGGTGTCCCAATAGTACCATCACTCGTCCTGGCATTTAAACACAATTAAAAACCCTAGACGAGCAATATGTCTGTTTACTGCCTGCGAACCCAGCAGAGTGCTCAAACAAACTGGGTCCTTCTAATGGCTCCCATTAATCTGGACCGAACACACAACAGCACTTCAAGTTAACTTTATAGGTTAGAAGATATAAAGACATTAGGAGTTACATTCCACAACAAAATCCACAACTACTAACTGCAGAGTAAGAGGGTGTCCACTATATTTTCTCTTTTTAATCCTACAAAAACAGCAATAATTGACTTACCTTTCTCAATGAAAATGCATATTAGAATAGTAAATTTTTTTTTTTTTTAGAAACTTTCATATCTGTATAAGGGGGGAAAAAAAACTTAAGATTTCAAAATAACCTTAGCTAGTGTTTTCATTTCTTCCCCGCCCAGCTGGAACAAAGGCAACTCAGAGAAAGGAGGTGTGGGTGGAGGTGAATGAAGGAGAGGAGGTGCACACATGGGAAAGATGAATGTCACCAAGCAGAGCAGTTCATCATCTCAGAAACCTATCTGAGGGCTGCGGTCAGGCAAAATGTCATCCCCAACTCCCCTCCTATATTCAACTGTCAAGGTCAGAGCATGTTGGAGGAATGAGGGATGCAGAGGCATGAAGGAGCACTGCCGCGAGCGAAGAAGCAGCAGGACAAACTCAACCTGCGTTTAGCCCTCAGCTAACGGTTAGCTAGGAGAGTGGAGAAAAAAAAAACCCTCACATACCAGGATGTACTCGCTACCAGCAGATGTGGCCTTATCAATGAAAGTGGATGAATGTAAAAACAGTCAGACACACCGTCATTGAGCTAATCAATATATACTGAAACACATGAAGGATCCGGTTTTACTTTGGGATCCTTCCCACAATAGAGAATATTTGTGTGACTGAATTGAAATAAAGTGCCTCAAGATGACTGCACTGAATTAAATTTGTTAATAATTGAGTAAGTTGTGCCAGTGAGTGTGGATATACTGAATTTTACTTTATGCTTTGCCATAGTGCCTTATTTTTTATAGTTAATTCAAAACTGATTTTTGTACGTCACCAACTAGACACTTGGTGGTTTAAAAATGACGGATTGTAAACTAAAGTAAGCTTTTAAACATTAAAGCAAACAGAGATGATGACCCAATTCCTCACTTTACAGTTAGCAACTTGCTTCCTTGTCTTATTGCACTGTGGGCAAGAACAAAATAAAGCAATCAGGAAGTGATAGAAATATAACATGGACTTTACTCCAAAGGTCTAACTCTTTTCTCGTAACTCACTTCCTTCTTCATTTAGAAGAGATGTTAAACTAGTTTATTGCATTGTAAAATATGTGTTAGGACTCCATGTAACCATAAAATGTGTTGTTTGTTAATTGTTAATCAGAAAGTAAAACACAAGGTTATTTGGTCGTCAACAAAAACCATGTTAAACGTACAGAGATGTCTGTGTTTACTGGCACCCCTGGAACATTTGTGGGAAAACTCTTTAGTAGTAACATATTCTTACATGTCTTGAAAATGTAACACAACCATTAATTTGAGTGCATTTATTTATAACTGTTTTTAACAAAAACACCACAAAATCATGGTACTGCAGCGGTCATTCGGCCCAGAGCATCACAAATCCTGCCTAAAAGATGTAAATTATGGCAATCTAAAGTTATTCAACTAGTATCAATTATTTTATCTTTAAATTTTTACCTCATTAATGAGGTAATCTCGCTGAGAAGAGGTTTAAGTCTCAAACTTTATAGTTACTCTAATTCTAATACAAACGTTAGCAAAACAGCACAAAACACATTCAAGTCTGACTGGGAATGTTGTTTGCCCAGAATGAATTAGGAAAGTTGTGATAAAATCATGATGAAAATTACAATAAGTAATTAAAAAAAACATTTGTTTACATGTTAGCTCCAGCCTCAACAACCACAGTAAGGACCAATTTACCACCATGTCTCCCCTAAAACTGTGGCTCTGATGAGTTATTTGCATGAGTTTGGGGAAATGCATCCTGTGCATCCAACCACGCTGTCTTTATGTGACAGATGGGCCGGCCTGAGCTGAGAAAACAGGACCAAAAATTAGAGAAAACCGAAACAGACACAGTTGAATGAAAAGGCAAATATAAAAGTTGTGTAAAAGCAGAAGTCAGCCTGGTTCATCCTGCAGCTCTAATTTTGGCTGCAGCACCTGGCGCTGCACGCTCACGTGTGATCAGCAAGGCAGAAAAAAAAAAGACAAGAAAAACACGTCTGTGTGACATAAGTCTTTTTAAAATAGGAGGATGTGAGAAAATAGTTTACATTGATTCTGAACTTATCAGAAGCACAATTGACCAGAAATAGAAAGAAAATGTGATCCATGTTCAAAAATAGATGTGAAACAACACTTATGAAGTGAAAATTGGTGAGAAAACACACCGTTGCAGAGTGAAAGCCTGCAGATACACAAATTTAAACTTCTGGAAAGGAAGTAACAAGGTGTTGTAATGAAAAATTGGAAAGGAAAATAACACCTCTTTACCCTTCTCAGAGCAAGAAAATTACACACTTTGAACATCACAGTGAGCATTTCACGATAGAAACCCGCCCCTCGGCATTCTTCTCTGAAATCAGCCGAGTAACGATAAGAATGCAGTGCTCTGAGAGGGTTTGGTAGGAGAACAGTGGGGCGTCCCGACTCCAAGTGTTCAGTCCAGAGCCAAGCATTGTTGGACTCATCCAAAGAGGGGAGGGGTGCGCTCTGCGCCTTCTGTTCTCTGGCCAGATGTTTCTTGTTGTCTGGCTAAGTGGGGGGGAGAAAGGGAATGAATTACACAACTCCTTCAGTTACTCTACCTCCCTCTCTCTGTCTGTTTAATCCATGGAGGGCTTTAAGCTGAGCAGGAAGTGGGAAGCGGTGCATGTCCTTAGAAATGGTGAGGGAAAACTTAGATAAACAGTCAAAGTGAGTCTAAGCCAAACTGCATTTCACAAGCAGAGTCACTATTGTTTGTTAGGGGAAAACATCTCAGTGCTTGTGCTATTTATGTCCTCAGGGGAAGAATTTAAATCACCAGCTACCTTCATCTTTTGAGGTATCTCAACCACTCTGCCAGAGCAGCTTGAGAAACTCATACTGATTATTTCCACTTTTGCTATTAAGTCACACCACGGCATCTCACATTTGTCCCAAAACGTCCTGATGACACCTGAGATTTGCAACATGTAATCCACGATTATTGTTATGGATGATGTGTTTGGGGTTACACTTCAGGTTAGATTAGACTAACACACAAGAGTGTTCACAAAAGAGGTTTTTTTTTTAAAATTGAAACTATCCCCTATTTCTTAATTCACCGTTTTCCCTATTATTATTATTAAGCATTATTTTCTGATATTAAAATGTACTTGTAAGACTTAAACACTTAAGTGTAGTGAATGCTGCCATTATTCACACCAAAAATCTGTCTTTCTTGTCTGAGCTTAAGTCAGTGATTACAATTTCATGAACTAATTACTGTACAAACAGATCCAGAACAACCAGGACGTGAACAAGGAAGAGTTTTATCAAATCTCATTCCAGCTTTATGATAAGGTTAACAACACCTAAAGAGACAGTTCACATGTTTTTAAGTTGGGCTGAGGATAGTTCTGATGAGAAGTAAAAAGAACAACCAGTACAGTCGTCAGGAGAAAAACCACATTCCTTAATTATATCACAATAATTGCTAGAACTATCTTTAGCAGCAATTAATTGAAGCAATTGCTTTTTGTATGATTTCTGTCAGTCTCTCTCAGCTTATTGTGGAGTAATTTTCAACCACTCTTCCCAGTATTTTGTTGGGATGTTAAGAAGCGGGTCACAAAGTAGCACGCCTTACTAATATAAATCTGAAAAGTGTGGCATGCATTTGCCTTGAGCCCCTGTGTAAATATTTTATAGAACCATTTTTGACTGCAAATCCAGTTGCTGCTTTGGATATTTTCTATCCTGACGATTTTTCTTTACTGTCGCATAAACAGTAAAGAAAGTCTTGACAAGGAGTCTCAAGATACTGGGCTGGACTTTGACTGGGCCATTCAAACACAACAGTTGGTTTTAATCTAAACCATTTGACTCCAGCTGTATGTTTTTGCCATGCTTCCAGGAAGCATGTTTCCAGTAGCAGTAGGCATTTACCATGTTGTTTAGCATTTATTGTGATAAATTTCTTACAAGAATTTTGATTTATCCCAATAAATTCCTAATAATGATGTTTAAAATCCCCAGAATGCTCCGTATTGCTTAGCTATTTTCTCCACTGTGTTCAGTGATGGTATGTTGGGAAGTTTCCAGAGCAAAAATTATCCTTTAACTCAGAAATATCAAAAACAATCCACTAAGTTAATTAGGCAAAATCAGTGGCAAGCCCCGGAACAGGTGCCTCACATATTAACTACAAAATATATCGACAGTGCATTTTTTAAATTCTCCACATCAAGGCTTCTGTTAACTAATGGATCCAAAGCTGAAACAAATAAACATTAAAGCAGCGGATAAGTGGATCCCAGGACCGACATGGTATCTGTAAATGCAGCTTGTTGTCCTGGTCTTCGCACATCTTTGTCTGCTAATGGAGGATAAGTTGCTGAGGACCAGATGAGCTGCGTGCGTCACTTCAAGGGACATGCTCAATTTCACAAGAGAATGCCACTAAAAGCGTCTCCATCAAATTCTCTTTCTGTTTTCTCTCTCAGTTTGTCCCCCCAAGTCTCCGGCATTAATTCTAAATTGTTTAGCTATCCTGCCTTCACACTCTGTTGCTTTCATTATGCTAACACCAAGCTGGCTTCTTTCCCCTCCACCCCACTTCTTCCTCACGTCTTCAGATGGGATTGAGGATGCTCACCTGCCTTTCTTTCAACTGCCACTTATGAGAGATTGGTTTTTAGAAATGTCATCAATCAGGGGAGGACTGGACAGCGTGTCAACGTTAAAGAAAACCGAAGCAATCGTCAATATCATCTGGGGAGAGAAAAAAAGCCTTCCTTTCCTTTGCCTCATGCACTAAATCAAATGACTAAACTGAGGAATGTGATGATAAGTGGTTAAAGCAGCACAGCTTTCAGTGCTTATTAAGGTTTGAGGATCTTGACGTCCAAAGAAAATACTAAACCACACAGAGTTTCTGCTTATTTCACATGGTTCAAGCCATTTGACCAATTCTCAGTAGGAATTTTGACATTTCCAGCATCTAACAACACCAAGAAATATCTTTATCTGAAATAATAAACAGCCTATATGTTTAAGGTGTGGATTTCACATCTTCATTCCTGTAGTTCTATATTGTATTGCACCCAACAATAATTCACAATTCTTTCTCCTCCAATCAATCAGCTCATTTAGTTTTGAGAGACTGCTGCTTCACAAATTTTCCATTTGTTCTGCAAAACCTGTCTCAAAAAGATAAGACAGAAGACTTGTAATTAAAAATTTAGATGGTAGGTGCTGCAGTTAGAGATGTGCTAGTGGCTAATGAAAAATAGTTTAAATCACCTTTAAAATGCCATCATATGTTCTTGGTTTCAATTGGCTAAAAAAGGAAACTGATATTTTATTGAGCTGTTTAGTGCAACTCCTCTCAGTCTCTCAGCACACAGATGGTTATGGCTCCGTTCATGAATTATTAATGACTCTTCAGAGCAGTAAAGCTTATTATGGGAAGATTGTCACTTTTTTGCTGTTTTTTTTTTTTTATAAATTTTTCCAACATGTACTTACAGCACATAAAAAACATTTAACAGCGGGAGCTTTTTTTAAATCAGTGTTATGGACATCCATAGTTTCAGCAGTATTAGAGGCGATTCTTCTGAAGTTTATTATTTCTGAAATGATTTCAACTAAAGATATAGTGTGATGTTTTGCAGACGGTGTCATTGTGAAGGGGTTTGCTTTGTTATTATTGTCGCATTATCAAAATCAGATCTGAGTCATCTCTATTAAATTTTTCCCTGGCCTCCATTACTGACAATTAGCTCATTAGTATGCAAAAATTATACATTAATTACAAAAAAAGTATCTTGCTGTCTGATGAGGTGGGTTTATTCTCGACAGGTTCCAGCAGCTGTCCATCACAGGATTTTTTTTTATTACGTTTCTAAAGCCCACACTAGCTTTACTGTGCTGTGCGTGTCCTTGAGGATGATTCAGAAGTTGGAGGTGGTGGAGAGGCGTTTTATCCCTGCACTGCATTATGGGGTTTGCTTCTTTAAGCCTATAATCACTCATCGAACTAATTTACTATGTGAGAAATTGGATTAAATCTAATAACAAAACTCCCAGCCATTCATGCTGAGCAGTTTATTAGTGTTGAAAGAGTCTGATTAGTCAACGGGGAAAAAAAAACAGGAATTTTATGTGTTCTCCTAAATCAACAGCAAAGTAAAGGAGAGAAAAAAATGATTTTATAGCACTATATCTGAATTGGTAACATATGCTCACGCTAGGCCAGGATGGGATTCAGGTGGTGAGACAACCTTAAGTTCAGATCAGTTCAAAATTAAAAACTAAAAAAAAAATAAAAAATCTATATTTTGTTATCTGATTCAGCCTCTCACCATCAGTGGGACCTGTGTGGAGAGGGTCCCAGTGTTCAGGTTTCTGGGCATGGAGTTGGAGGACAAGTTAACCTGGAGCACCAACACCAAGGAGCTGCTGAAGAAGGCAGAGCAGAGACTGTACTTTCTGAGAATCCTCAAGAAGAACTGTCTCCCCTCAGACCTGCTGCAGGCCTTCTATCACTGCTCCATAGAGAGTGTGCTCACATACGGTCTATGTGCCTGG